>JARHVA010000311.1:5620000-5862500 GCA_037957365.1 Torreya grandis
AGTAGAGGCATGCAACAAATATAAAATAGAGATTTGTGCATGCATCTTTAGTAATTATTTAAAAATATCATATTTTTTCTCTTTGGAATAGAAAATTGGCTTATTTATATTTGGAATGGGTGTTCAGATAGGCTCATTAGTAGAGGAAGGTTATAGTCCTAGAATGGTAACTTTCATTTATCAAGTCATAATTATGCAATCTAAATTAAGAAATGCACCACTATAATTGGAAGAAGGGCTTGGTATAGTAACTCTTGGATACTATTGATTTTGGCTACCCACGTGTACCATAGAAGGACTACCAACATAAGGAGTTATTTAGGCATTGCTTGGTACCAAGCATTAATGATTGGTTATTGGTCTTGAGTTAATGGTAATGGTGGTTATATGACCACCCATGCTATATCCTACAACCTTGTTATAGTCATGTGAAATGACATGATAATACCCTTGGTTATCATTCTAAACTTGGTTCCTACCATCTTGTGGTTATGGTTTTCATCATTGTTGTTATTATTCTCATGGTGGTGGCCTATGTTTTTGTTGATGTTATTATTGATTCTAATTATTGGCATTATGTTATCGAAAAGGGTTTTGATAAATGCCCAAGTTTTGATTATAAGTAGGGTCCCTATTATCTAATTATATTTATCCATTTTCAAACATATTTTCAATGAGGTTCCTTAATTTCACACATCAGTGTATGGAATGTCCTTTGACTCCATGATAGTCACAAAATACATGTTCTTTATACCAATTAGGGAAAGTAACACCTTTAAGGAATAGTTTTGGAATGGGATAATTAATCATATTGGTAATAATTAGTTTTCAAAATACTAATTTAATGGGATCTCCTAAGTCACTAAAAATTGTCTTTATAGGTGGTCTTATTGTTAGTTGATGCATTTACAAAGGAGGAGGTGAGAGTGCCTGCATTTATAGAATTGGATACATATGTGGATTAGGCTAGGTAGATTGTGTTTTCACTATTTGGACATGGTATGATTTATTAACTCCATTACCCACAACATTATTTTCATGGTTATAAACCTTGGGCTTCTCATAAGTATTAAATTTTGCTAGCATAAGAGCTTGCATTTGAGTTGGTATTTGATTCTAGTTTTGGCCTTCGTACTAGCTATAGCTCTGGTTTGGGCCTTGGTACTAGTTTTATCTTTGGTTAAGTCTATAACTTGACTACCCCTTTATTTATTAGGTATTTATCAATTTGTAGTCCTTTGTCAATATTATCCTCAAAATTATGGGCACACTAAAGATCTAAGTGATAGGATACATCAATTTTTAGATTATGGGTAAAGACTATGGCCAACTATTTATCTGGTAGATTATGTGTGAAGAAATTAGTAAATGCTCTCCATCATTGTAAATAACTTGAGAAAATTTCACTAGATCTCTATTATGTTTGGCCCAAGTCAACCATATTAATTTTATGCTAGAGATTATAAGAGAAGTGCTGAATAAATTTATTTGAGAGGTCATCAAACTTAGGCACAAAATTATTTCAAAGTTAGATTAGCCACTCCAAGGCTTATCCTATTAGATTGTGAGTAAAAAGAAGGAGAAAATAGATATCACTAAAGGCTACTAACTAGTAACATATAATTCCTTCACTTGTTCCTTCACGTCACCTTTGCTTTTGTATTTTTAAAAATTTGACCCCTCAAAACTTAGAGGATATGGGAATTAAAGATAGTCCATGTTGAAAGGGTATGAGCATATCTCATTCAATTTAAATTTCTTCACCTTATTCCCTATCTGAAGAACTAGAATTGATCATTCACTTGGTGTATTCTTAGGATAGGAATGAGGATGGTAAGAATGGTTGTGGTTTGGGTTGAGTGGTCCAAGGTGGATTACCTTGACTAGGGTACAATGGAGGAAAGGAGGATTGAGGAATGTTTATTTTATTCGTCATCTAATTAGGAATACACATCCACTAGTTAGAGTTATATTAATGATGTGGTATTTATTATTGGTAAATATTAGAGTTAGGATTGGTGTTTTTGATTTGATTTTGAGGAAATTTAGGCCTAAATGGAAGTGTTTGGTTTTGGGGAATGAACTATGTGGCATGGGTTTAGAAGGAACTTATTGATGTCTAGTTGAACCCTATAATATAAGAGGAACCTATTACTGGTTGAAAGCCTATTGCATAGATTATTGTGTGCTAGGCATGTGTTATAGATAAGGTATAAGTTGGGTTGGAGGTAATTATTTCCTATTAGATATTCATTTGTAATTAGACACTTTTTATTGGCTAAAAACTTATTGTTGGCTAGGTATTTGTTATTGGTGTGACATGTGTTATTGATTAGCTACAAGATGTTGTTGATTAGATGATTTTTTAGGTAGTTGATTAACATATTATTATGGTGGTGTGTTAATTTGAACTTAATAAGGTGGAGTTTATATTAAAACCTATTTCAATGAGGTATTTAATGTAATTTGATTTCTTAATCCTTGTTGTACATTTAAGGAAGCAGATGGTTATGGAAGAATAGTTGTTTAGTGTGAAGTAGATGTAATTAGTCCCTATTATTATGATATAATGTATGTACTCAAATGGGGTATATGTTTATAATTTTTGGGTGGGGTGTTCCTTGGTACATTGGACTATACTTGGTGTAGATTAGGTAACACTTATGTGTTATCTACTATAGTTTGGATATGGGTTCATAAAGATGTTGTTGTGTGTTTTTCATTTAGCATAACATTAAACATGTATATACTCAATGTGGTTTTAAAAAAATACTTATATGTTTATTGTAATATCCTACCAAACTTGTTTATAACACATTTGATGGATACAACTCTATAAGTGGTGTATTTGGAATAGTCATAACATTAAAATTTATTTCTAGGTCAAGGTATGTTTGGTAGGCCTATTGCACTTGCATAAATTGGTCATCACTTTGAAATTTCAATTATAAAATTTGAAAAACTTATAGTTAGGCATGGGTACAAAGGTTTGACATTCACTATTAGAGTCCTACTCAAATGTTTGATGAGAGGTGCACGACTAGGTGCTCTAACTAGCCAAGGTATACTTTCTTGTGGAAAATTCAATGGAAATTTAGTTATGAATTCAAATTATTTAATGATAATATCATATTTATGTTTTAAAATATGTTTATCAAACAATAATAGATCATAAATTATAATAGACAATGCATTTGCATAATATGGTTACTATTGTTGAACCATTTCCATACTAGGTGGTATGTTGGTATGGTATTGTTAAAAGTGGTTTTGTTCTTTCCTTAGATAAGGAGGTTTTTTTTCAAGGTATTGTGTGAGTTTGTTATGTTATTTACCTATGTTAAGAGACACATATATGGGATATATCCCTATCTTGTATACTATGTTATCATTGTAGGGCTCATAGTCAAAGTTATCACTTGTAATAATGTTCTCATGATCAAGGCTATACATAGCTCTATTACATGTATAATGAGGCATGGTTAAATACATATTTCTTTATTTTGAGAATGGTTGGTCCAAAATTTAAAATATTAAGAACATTTACTTTTAATTATCTTTCCTTGAAAACTAATAATCAAAACTTGGTCGAAATTATCACTAATACTCTAGGTCTTTGAAACAAATAATCAACAAAAGGAAAACTTGAATTTTGGTCTTGAAAAAGGGTCTAAATAAATTCATATCCTTAAACTTGGCACATGATATTTGAACTAAGTAGAAAATAGAATAAGGTCTAGGTATAAGAACATGAAATTGGTCTTGAAAACTAGGTCTTAGAAATAAACTTGATCTAGGAAAATTGAAATTGGTCTTGACAACATACTTGGTCTAGGTAAAATAAATTGGTCTTGGAACATAAAAATTTAACTAGGTCTTTGAAAACAAACTTGGTCTAGGCATATGAGGAATTGATCCTGACACATAAAAATTATAAATATGTCTTGAAAACAAAATTGATCTAGGCACATGAATTTGGAAAACAAACTAAGCACATAAAATTGATCTTGGCACATGAAACTTTATAAACAAACTTGGTCTAGGAACGTGAATTTAGAACTACTCTTAAGTCTAAAGATATTGATTTGAATCAAATGACACACTTAATCTAAGGTTAAACTTGGAATCAAGGCAATATGTAGTATCAATCCAAAAGGGAACTTTATCTAGGCAAATGCATTTAAACCAAACTAAAAATTGATCCAAGTTACACAATCTAAACACAAATAGGTAAACAACTCAAGCCCAAATTGTAGGAAAGACTCAAGCATAAACGAATCATCTTTAGATCTAAACTTTGAAAGATGGATTTCAAATTTGGTTTTTAAGACTTATATTTTCAAATGAGAAATGGTCTAAACTAAAATTAGTAACAAAATAATGTCTTTAAAAAATTAAGGCACAAAGAATTTCTTTAATTTTTGGTTTAAGGCAAATAGTCTCACCAAATTTGGGTAGCATAACACTTTTGAATGTGAATGGTATACATGTCAATTGTTTTGGTATTATACTTGTTTGTTTTGAATGAATAGTTTTGGACTCAAAATAATATGCCCATAAATATAAATTCCTATCTTAATAAATGACACAAGTTGTGCATAGTATCCACCAAATTTCTATCAATATACCAATTCTTATGAGGAATTAATTTGGTAATCCAATGAATAAAGAGTGCATGAAAGTATTGTTATTAGGCCCCAACTATATATAAATGACTTTTACATGGCATGGAACTTAGAGCATAAAAATAACTTGGCATTAGAAGGATAATCCATGACAAGTGGGGTAATTAATCTAAAAATTTTGTTGGATTTTTAAATGGTCCACAAGTGCCTAAAAACACTTGGGAATAATAATAATATATCCATAAATTGGTTTAAAATTGTCTATCTTGTTATGAAAGGCTATTTTCCATTTCACAACAAGTCCATCCATAACTTGCTTAGTATAGTATGATGTCTAGACTACCGCATGATATGGGGATCTTTTTGACTTGTTAAGCTAACCACTCATCCACTGTCTAATTAAAAGGCACACCTAATATGTATACCCAAATCGATAAGTAGGGTTGGTAAGATGTTGGGAGATAAAACCCTAGGTCAACAGATCCGTAAATAACTTATGAGGAGATGATGAAATCCTGCTTGCAATCTAAAAAAAAAATAAAAGAAGAAAGTGGTCATTTCTAAGTCATCCAAGTCTATACATACATGATGTTTCTTCAAGCTATAATAAACAAAAATGTTATTCATGTTTCTAAGTCAACCTAAATAAGGGAGGGAATATATATGACTTAGCTTAAACAATGCTAAAAATGGAAATGTGGAATTGAAAGTGTGAAAAACAAAATTGTATTTAAACACCAAAATTGAATATGTGAAGGCTTTGCAAAAAGAACTCAAAATAAAAAACATTAAAATTTATAATGTTTTAAACACTAAATGTAAATGTGAATAATGTTTTTAAAACACCAAATTTTAAATGTGATGGAGTGATTTTAGGATGCAATATGGTTTTTCCTCACTTAATAAAACATGTAGATACTTTTTAGAAGTTTGTTTAGGCCAAGATGGTGAAGGCAACATGAAAATTAGCTCAAAAAATTATGAAAATATGCTCTTTAGAATAATTTCATAGTTACATAGTCAAGTGTAAACTTAAAAATGATAAGTAAATTAAAATTATAGAATAAAAAAAGTATCTACAATATGATTTCATAGTTCTTTAGTGATTTTTATACTCTTCTCATAGATTTCACAACTCTATTAGATTATTTTTTAAATCCAAGGAATGATTTCACCATTCATGAAGGATGTGAAAAATATTTAGTCAAGAACAATTTTGCAATTTAAAGATAATTTCATAATTTTAAAGGCACAATTTCATAACTACCAATCATAATTTTTTTGTTAACTCATTGATTTCACACTTTTATCAATTTCGCAATTGATTGGAATGATTTCCTAACTTATGTTGTTGATTTTGAAATTATTAGAAATCTGATCATAAAAACACAAAAAATAGGTAAAATGGTTTCAAAAATGTAGAGGAAAATTTCACAATTAAGTGTTTTAAATTTGTAAATATGTAAAAAAGACCAAAAAAATAGTATAAATTATAGAATGATTTTGAAAATAACATGAATGAACTTATAAAATATTGTTCCAAATTTGTGGTTTTGTAGAGAAGGGCAGAAATAGAGGTGATTTTATGATTTTTAGGGATGATTTCATAGTTTTTATAAATGATTTCACTATTTTTGGCTTCTAATCCAAATATATACAATGGAAAAATTCACACTTCCATAGAAAATCACAAAAAATGATAAAGTTAGGCAAAAAAGTTTTAAAAAAAGGGTCAATGGTAAGCTTTTCTTGATTTTGAAGAGTTACAAGATGCTCATATGATGAATGTGGGGTGTGTGGTCCCATCAGGCATGCTAATATGTAACATAAGATTATATAAATGATGTTAGAAACCTCTTGTTAGTGGATTAAAACCAAAAAAATAAATGATAGCTAACATGTTAAGCCTAAGTAGTAGGGTGAGCATGTAAAATACAAAAAAAAGTCAATGAGAAGATAAAATCAAACTTTTTTACTTTCCTTGATGATTCAAATTATTTTTTATCAGGAGAGTGGCTTGTGTTTGGTATGGTAAACAAATGGTCTTTGATGATGCTTGATGACTTTTGTTAAAAACTCCTTTTGTCCCCTTGGAAGTTGGCTCTTGGCTTGTGTTGGAAATGAAGCTTTTTTAGGAATAATTTGGAATAATTTATTTGTACACAAAATATTGGTTAAGAATGGTCATGGCACTTATATTTATAATTTTCCAACTAAATCTAACCCAAGTGTAGTTAGGTTAGGGTTAGTGTTCAGAGTCCAAATGTAATTAATGGTGGCTTTAATTATGAATTTATGGAGGCATGGCTCAAGATTTATAAATTTTTATGGCATTTAGGTTGATAGTTTGCAATATTGACTTTAAGGATGATGACATCATCATGACCTCACACTTTATTAAAAAAATCTTTCTAAAAATTACATGTTCACTAATTCAACATGGAAATTTCACTTAAGAATTTAATTTTATTTAGTTGGTTAATTAATTTTGATTAGTCTTGTTATCACTCAAAATGTCTACCCATGTGTGAATGGCTCTCATGCTTGATTGCGTATAACTCTTCTATGACTATCACCTTATACTTATGTGCCAAACAGTGATTTAGTGTTTCATTGTAATAATGGGATCATCCCCCAAGGTGTGAGACCCTTTTGATCCTTGGGATGAAATTATATAATAGGTTAAATTAATTATATTTTAGATGTACTTGATTTACCTATAAAGATCAGAATGAAATCTACAACTAGAAATAAACCTAAAATTAACAAGGGGAAAAGGGAGGGGAAAGATAAGAGGGTTGTTGGAATGTAAAACATGATACACCAAAAATAGAGTGAGTAACTCACTCGATTAATCAACACAATAAAACCAAAAGATTAAATGTGAAAACTTCAAATTCGGTGTACTACATAAGTGTTTCACATGGAGGTAAGGGAACACAACATAACAATAGGAAGGATAAAAAATGGTACACATATGATGCCTATGTAGACATTTTTTTACACAACATGTGACTTGAAAAAAATTTTGGTTATTAATAGAGGTGTCAAGGGATGATGGTAATGAGAGGGATGAATATCCATAGACAAAGATCAACAACCATGAATTCACATAGAACACAAAACATGAATAAAATTAAATCAATTCTTATTAATCCCAACGTCTAAGGAAATATTATAAACTTGAAGGTTAGAGATTTTTTATACTAGGAGAGGGATCTTGGAGGATAATATTTTAAGCACCATGATGCATATAAAAATTTCAACCCTTTTAAAATAAAAATCAAGATTTATATAGCATGGGGCAAGGCCCTACATTATCAATTCACCATTGAATGTAATAGGTAGGAAATTGAATTTAGTAGAGGTGTTAAGAACTTGAGGTTGATTAAGAGCATCAATATTTTTTAAATAAATACTAAAATCCATGTTTATTCAACATGGATCTGCCAATTTGAGCATGGGAATAGTTGGAAGGTCACTTGTGGATCAACATGTGAATCTTAGAATGAAGGTCATCTAGGTAGCTAAGGGTGGTGTACAATCACATTTTGACACTCTAAAAACCACACTACATTTAATTTAATTTTTTTAATTCCCTTGATGTACAATTAATTTCAACTACCATCACATTTATGATGACCACATACCATTCCACCTAGACTAGTTTATCGACATGGGACTACACAGGTTTATCTTTAGGTTCTACCTCATCAAATTGTGTAGGCACTGGAACTATTATTCACATCCCCCTCTAAGATCACATGAACACTAGCCCATATGCACACCCTTATTTTTAGAGTCTCATGCATGGTTATGCATAGATAGCTAGGTGCATTCTACATAAAGGGTGTGTACTAAAGATTGCAAAGAGATTTGGATATGTAGTAAAAATATGAGTTTATGAAGGGTATTGAGGGAGATCTTATATAGAAATACATAAGGTCTAAATTATTTATACACCTAGTATCCTCTAATGGCCTTCACACTCTACATTTTATAAGATCACAGATGTGAAACTCTATGAACTTGGCATGAGACTTCACCATTTGAATATGAAGAAGTCTTTTAATAAGAGTGTAAGAAGATTTGAATATCTTAACTACAGTCTTCATGATTTAGAACTACTCCCTATGAACTTATCTCTTTTATTGATGAAATTTGGGGAGATCCACATGCTTTGACTTGCATGTCATGTTAATGTAATGAAGAATCCTAACATGAGGCACACATTGAGAACTAATTATAGGCATAGATTAACACATATTTGATGTGTGAGCCCAACCTAACTGTTAATTGTAAGCATGGATTAGAAGTGTTTATGTTTATAATTAACTTTTATAGAACTTGATACTATAAAAACATGCAACATATTTTATGGTATTTATGATTTTAGTGCCTGCTAAAGAGGTGACTTATAAATTTAACACTTTTGGTGATCTCTACAGGTCACTTGCCTACTGAGTGGGAATCCAGTAGCCTTAAATCAATCCATTAGGTACATAGTCCTATGTAATCCCTTGTTCTTATTTTTATTGATTTTTATTAGGTGTGAGAATCCCACTTGAACTTATAAGTAATTAAGATACCTTCCACTGAAAGAGTTATCCTAAATTGGATGTCCAAGATCGGTGACTGCAGAGTGAACACATACAAATATTGAATCAAGAAATCTAGAAGAGAGTAGAAACTAAACATAATGTATTCAATAATGAAGATGAAATGCTTATACAAAGAGACAAAGTTCATAGCTCTCACATCTCTCAAATATATCATAGCTCACAACTAAGAATCTTGATGAATCTAGGCTTAATGAATGAAGAATACAAAGGGAGAGAGGTATTTATAGGTTGGAGAGATAGTGAAACCCCACATTATAGTGAATGTGGTAATAATATTAATAAATAACCTCTAGAACCCTAAGTAAGCTAATGTATTTGTGTAGGTAAAACCTGTATGAAAAAGGTCTACACTAACATCCTTGAGGAGAAATAAATCAAAGAACTATGTCAAATGATGCTTAGAGGAATGACAAAACTAAGCTAATAGAACTATGCACAAGTGCTTGGAAGAAACAAAACTATTATAAACAATAGAATGTCCACACAACACTTAGGTAAATTTCAAAAATATAGACTACTAATTACAAGGGTGTTCATGATCATCAGAGATAGTCCTTGAGGTGAATCATGTTGATGAGGATAGATAACACTTCTTTGTTTGGCCTTGTAAGTTGGTATGCATTATCTTACTTACAAATGAATATGGTATATGGGTTACTCATATAATTTAAAAATTTATATGCTTTCCCCACTTTACTCTATCTGTATCCCATTTGAGTACCAATTCTCCTTCATTGAAGCTTATATCAATAGCCCTTATGTCAAACATTCTCTTGGTCTATGCTTGTTAAAGCTTCATAGTGTGCATGGACTACACCCTAAGTTATTCAAGTTTCATTATCTTGGATAACATTAATATCATGGGATATCTCTCAATAAACTACAATTGATGATCTAGCTTTAACTAAGACAATTTGAGAGACAAAGGCAACCTTACTTCCTTTCCATAGACTGACATGAAGGATGAATTCCCCAGTACCCTTTTTAACCTTATTTGATCTACCAAGAGGGTTGTCTAAGGCTTGGTATTCCAAGATAAATTATTATATTCCATGGTTCACTTGATGATGTGAATCAAATTATTATTAGTCTAATCAGCTAAACCATTACCCTAGGGGTAATAGTTTGAAGAGGTGCTCAAATGGATGATGTATTTGACTGTCCATTCATTGATCTTGGCTCCAAGAAAAGCCAATGAATTGTTTGAGTAATAGTGGTTAGAATACCAAATATTGAGAGAATGCTTTCATAGAATTCTAGGATGGAAACCTCATTATCCTCTATTATTTTTATTGCCTCTATCCACCTTGTGAAGTAGTTGGTTGTCATGAGGATCCATTTGTGTCCAATGCTTGATAGTAGATTTATAAATCCAATGAATTCCAAGCCCCCCAAAACATAAATGTTTTATCAACTTATATTAGGCATATGTGTACGGTTAGCCTCACACCAATACATGTGTATCCTTGAATAGAGTTGGCCAATAATAGCCAACTCGCATGATTATCACTACAATGGTCTTTGATGAATAATGGCCTCTTGACGATCCATCATGGAACTCTTCTAGGATCATGTTCACCTAATTTTTTTCTATGTATTGTAAGATGATTACATTGATATATCCTCTAAAATGTGTACAAATGACAAGCATATAGGGAATGGATTATAATATATAGTTCCTATGTTTGGCTTTATTCAAGCCCTATAGATATGCACCAGTCTGAAGGAAGATCCTCATGTTTTTAGTCTAGCTTGTTAGGGAACTTTGGTCTTCTAGTTGAATGTCATGTAATATAAGAACTATGTCATCTTCATTCCCCACATCCTTTACTATTTGTTCATAGAGTCCTTTGTCTTGCACTAGCATGGTAATTTTTATGTCTATGTCATATTCTAGCACCTTTGTGACCCAATTAGATCTCTTCTCACCAATGTCCTTGCTAAGTAAGAACTCATTTATACTCAAGTGCTAGACCATCAGCTATATATTATTATTGGAAAGCATGTGCTAAAATTTATTAAGTGTTCTTATTATCATGAGACTATGCTTCTCTAAAAATATGTATCACAACTCATAATCCTTGAGTGCCTAGCTAAATAAAGTAATAGGTTACTCCATATGGTCATTTTTCTATTGCATAAGGATAGTTGAGATGAATTTAGCTACCCCAAATTCATAAAGGATGAATTCTTTACTATTATCTAGGTTTATCAGGATAGGAGCTTCTACGATGGCATATTTATTGGCCTTGAAACTTATTAAACCTTCTTGGGTCCATTTGTGTTGTAAATATGATTATCATTGATGTCAAAAGGGACATTATGAGCATGTCATTGATGTCAAAAGGGAGATCATTGGCATTATTGATGTCATTGATGTTCAGGGCTGAATATGGTGATTTGAGGATGTGTAAGGATCTTATCAAAGCTCAAGGATGATTGGAGTGCTTATGTTCATGAGTAGAATTCATTTGGTTCCTCATATTATTCATCTAAACATTTTGGGTCTATAGAGAAAAATTTGACTAGGCAGTTTGCTTACATCACCATTACCACATGTGGATGAGTCTGGGGGAGTTGGTCATATGGTTATGATCACATTAGTCCATAGTTGTTATATGATATAATTGAATCCATGTAAGGAAGTGATATTGAAGATATGGGGATGTAAATTTGGATACTTAGACAAAATTCACTAAGTTCTAACACAACCAAATTTGTAAAAGGGCAAAATAAAGTCAAGTAAGCATATTGATGAGGTCAGCATTCACACACATGAATATATAAAGACAAAATGATCATATGGGTTTGTTCACTTTTGTGCCAAGTTTTTATGAATTAAATCTCATGTCACATAATGTAGCGTGAAAAAAGATAAGCATAAGCAAAGTTGGGTTCCTAAGAATTTTGACATGGTTTTCCCACAGTCAAATTTTTAAGTGTAAGAAAAGCTCAGAAGGAATTTTTATGATGTCACATATTGCACGTATTAAGGCTTTAAGAGAAAATGGATATATGTATGCAATCTCCTATGTGAGAGGATCTTATGTGCTAAATTGCAGGTCATGTGACTAAGCACAATAAAAGTTATGTAAGAACAAAGTTATCTTTTTAGGTATTTCTAAGTATAGTTATCTCTATGGTAGAAGAATCTAAGTGAGCATATTAATGGACATTTGAATTGAAATAGATAGAAGATTTATTATGGGTTTTTTATGTACATTTTATATATATGGTCTATAGGTTTAGATGAAGAGAGATGAGCCCAAAATTGAATTATCTTTGCTCTCAGACATCACCATGGTTTCACAGTAAAACCCTAAGGGTTTAATTCATGGTGTTAATAGGCATGTTCTATTTATATGTTGAATAGATATATCCAAGACTTGATAGCTTAAGTTATAACTTAATTACTTGTCATTGTTTTAAAACTAGCCCCTTCGACCTAGTAATTACCAGTTATGAGCAATGATCAAGGACTTTATATTTATTAAGTCTTAGACTTGATATTTTTCCCAACTTGATCAATGGCTAGTGCTTAATCATACACTAAAGATCTAATAAAGCATAGTGAAGTCAAATTATCAAAGGTACCCAAGAATGAATGTGCTAGTGACATGTGTCATAAGTGGAGGAACTAACAATGTATAAAAGGCATGTGAGGATGCCAAGTGTCTCAATAGCAGGAACTAATAACAATGTGCAAAAGGCATGCACTAATGTAATTATTACATTCTCAAGAGCTAATCAGAGATAAATATCAAGCTTGTTATAAGATCTAATGGTGAGCATGTAATCATGCAAAGGAGATTTGATGGAGAAAATGGACTCAATGAGATAAAGTGTTCAATATTTAATGATAGTGGAAAGTTAGAGACTGAGCTAGTTTGAGAAGATAGATGGAGCATATGCATTCCAAAGTATCGAGAAGAAATGAGATTATTTAAAGAGCTCAATGTTTAATGGTAAGCAAAGGTAAATACCATGATAGTTTGAATATCTAATAAAATAGCGATTTTGAAACAAAAATATCAATGACCACATTTTAAACTTGAAGAGTTAAAGTTTAGAAGCATACAAGGATCTAATGGAGAGTGTGAGATTGTCATAGATTGATCAAAGGGACATGTTTTAAAGTTGAGTAGATTGAATTAGGATCATCATATCGTGGCACAAAAGATAAGATAAATGGTCAATATTTAAAGATGTGATCATCCCAATGGTCAAGTAGAGAAACTTATAATGCATTATCAACATAGACAATGATATAAATCAATGTGATTGATCAAAATTATGTAACAAGGCATGTGCATCAAGACCAAAGTTTGAGATTTTATAAATATAGAAAGAGATAAAGGTTCATGATGGTGGATCATGAATTGGAGACATGGGAAACTTGTTGTCAAAGATAGCCCAATAGATAGAAGTGTGATGTGTTATAGTCCAAGTGTGAACATAGAGAAGAATCAAGACCTAGATCAAAATATTATATATATGTCATCTAGGATACAATGTATCTTGTTGTCATTGTTATAATTATGTCAAATAGAGAATATAGTGATACAAAAATAGAGAAAAGAGACTACAGAGAGAGATGAAGTGTGTCAATTGAGATATATCTAAACATAAAGATAGAGGGGGAGAGAGGAAGAAAGGCACATAGAGATAATGTGTAAAGCATGATTAGTTACAAACTAGACCTATAATAGAGAATATATATTTGGATTCATTTATGAATGTATGTTGTAAACTAGAGTTGTAGCTCCATAGATCTAATTGGTTGGTGCCATTATACAAGCTGAGTTGGTGCTTAGTTAGGGGATTAGTGTCTCTTTAAGTTTGATTCCCTTAAACATTGTAACCAATGAATTTAAGCTAAGTTGGTACTCAATTATGGAGTTGGTGCTTCTTTATAGTTGGTGCTCTTAAACTAGGGGATTGGTGTCTCCTTAGGGTTAGTACCTTTAAATGTGTAACTAGTGAGGTTTTGCAAGTGAAGCTTTTGACTGTGAGGCTAGATTAGAATAGTAGATTCTATTATTTATTCTCACCGTGTTTTTTTCCAATGGTTTTTCCACATATACATCTAGTGTCATGTGTATTTATCTGTGTGTGATCTTTAAATATTTGATTTAATTTGCATATGTTTTTTAATATATTTTAAAAATAATTTAAAAGAATAGTTTTAGTTGATCTACTGATTCACCCCACCCTCATTAGATAGTTATGTTCCAAAAATTAGTATCAAAGCCTTGGTTCCTTATAATAAGATTAATCAACTTAGGTAGATCTTGGAATAGTGAAAACAAATGGCTAGTCAAGAAGGATCTTCATCAAATAAAGCACCTCTCTTTGATGGATCAAACTATGCATTTTGGAGCATTAGAATGGAAGCATATATATCTTCATTAGGGTTTGATATATGGATGTCTATTGTAAATGGATATACAACTCATGCTATAACTCCTATTGATCATGCTTCAAATAAGGCATATGAGAGTAATGTCAAGGCTACGAATGTTATTCTCTATGGATTTTCAAAATTAGAGTTTGTCAAAGTGATGTATTGTCAAAACTCACAAGACATTTGGAACAAGTTTAAGAGAATCTATCAAGGTGATGATAACGTAAAGTAATCCAAGCTACAAACTTATAGAGGTAAGTTTAAAAGTCTTAAAATTAATAAAGAAGAGAAAATTGTAGACTAATTCCTTAGGGTAGATGAAATAGTCAATGTAATCAGAGGCCTTGGAGAAGAAATAAAATAATCAATCATTGTCAAAAAGGTCCTAAGATCTTTACCATCAAGATATGATTCTAAAATCTCTATAATAGAGGAAGAAATATATCTAGATAGACTCATTATTGATGAATTGCATGGAACATTCACTTCTTATTAGATGAGAATGGGAGAAGTAGATACTTCTAAGAGAGAAGCTACATTCAAAGCATCCAAACAAACAAGAGCAGAAGCATCTACATTTGGATTTGAGGACACTAATGAAGAAGAATCCAACTTAGTCAGAAGAAGCCAACTTTTTTAGAAGATTGAAAAGAGGGTCTAAAAAGTATAAAGGTAAGTTACCCTTTAAATGCTTTACCCATGGTAAAGTAAGACATTTTAATGATAAATTCCCTTATGATAAAAAGGATAACTTTGAGCAAGAAGAGGATGGAAAAAAGATGAATCCACACTATTCCAAAAAGAAGAAATTCTTTAAAAACAAGAAAAGCTTATATATAATAGAAGATAGTGACTCATTGGATGATAGTGATAGCTCAGCTGATGACCATGATTGTGACTTTATGGTTGAGGTAAATGCATCCCTATTCATTACATTAGGATCATCTTTTATGGATTGAGAAGAATATAAATATTTATATGGAGAAGAGGAAGAAGTGGACCTAGAGTGTGAACTCATATGTGTTCTAAATGAGATTGACATGCTTAGAAAAGAGAACTCAAGGAAAAAGAAGCTTGGAAAAATTAAATTGAAAAATTATCAAAAATTATTAAAAGATCTGATCAGATGATAGTAAGCCTTAAGACACAAGTTGAAGAGGCAAAATAATAGAATATGTAGTCAAAATTGAACTAAAATTTAAATCTGATGAATGCATGAATTTAAAAGTAGAGATAGTGGCTTTGAGAAAAGAACTTGAAAAAACTAAAGATCAAATAGATAAAGGTCTGAAGCTAAAAGGAGGTTCAATAATTCTTGATGAGTTAATTAGTGCTCAAAATCCATCAAAAGGGAAGTCTGGTCTTGGTTATGAGAAGGGAAAAGGTCCCATAGCCAGTACATCTACTAATTTATATGATAACTTCAAACCAAGAGGATCAAGAGCAAAGAAAAAGAATGTCTCCAAAGATACAATGATAAAAAGTAATAAAGCTAAAGGAAAAAAGAAACCTAAAGAAAGGAAGAATAATCATGAGTCCATATCTATAAACTTAAGGAAGATGTAGAAGATAATAGTAGTTGATATAGATGGTTACAAAAATGTAAGAGACTTGAATAAGCTAGAGTTGAAAAGAACTCCCCATCCTAAACAAAGAAAAGCTATGACTAGGTATTCCTCATCTTTCTATGGCTATTTTAATAGCTGTAATTAGTTTGGTCATAAGGCTAGTGAATGTAGAGTTTTACCTACAAGGAAAACCAACTTTTTAAGTATAAATTCATTTTCACCCTTGTTATATACACATGCAATGTGTTATAATTTCAATATTTTTTGTCACATAGCTAAACAATGTAGAACAAGCTTTGCAAGACCCAAGATACATAGTAAGAAGAAAGGCATGCCTCCCAGTGTGAAAAAAGGTTTGAAAGTATCTAAAAAAGGGGAAAATAGGACACTTAATAAACCCAAGAATGTATGTAAAATGAAATATCAAGCCATGATGGAGAATGCTACTGAGATTAGAGAATGTCAAGAGCTCTCAATGTATGATCATGTTGAGAATACCAATCTCAAAGTGAATTCCAAGGTGATGACCAAGGATATTTCTAAAGTGTGTATAGAATAAAATTAACATCATACTATTATTAATCAAGTATCATGCATAAAAAATCAGTTTTTTGTGCCTAGTGATGAGATTCTGAGCTACAAGGAAGATTCATTAGATGAAAAGGTATGTCATTGATCCATGTTGTCTCCATGTATTGTTAATCCAATCATAGAAGAAAAGGAGAACACTATAGTGGATGAACATGTTACTTCTCTTAAGCCTAAGAAGAAGAAGAATAATTGAAAGCATAAGATGACCAAGGAGGAGAAGTAATATGAGGAGTTATGGGAAACTCCTAGTTTTACATTGTTCTAGGACATTGTGTAGTAGAGGAAGTCTTTGTCTATGCTTCTTAAGAGAATCCTTTCAGTGGAGAATCAAGTGATGTCTGATATAAATGAGAACTCAAGTAGGTTATGATTAATAAATGATCAAACCAAGTCAATTACTTTGAAAATGTATTGAATCCTCATTCATAATCAAAGGAGGAGCTAGATTTTTTAGTCTATCAGGATCAAGAAGGCTTAGAGTCGAGGAGATTTGCAATTGGTCAAGTCTTAGGATCGAAGGTCTATGTAGTTGAGATTAAGAGAGATGGCTAGTAAGCCTATATGGTGTTTATTCATGAGGTATGGAAACCTAAAGATGCTCAAGTGATGGTGTGGTATTATTTTATATGTAGTGTTTATAGGGACAAAATATGTGATCCCAATTGGAGATGGTTGTCTCCTAATGTGCAAGTAGTATTAGAGGTTATCATAAGGGTTATAATTCAAGAAACCATTGACAAGGAGTATCTTGGGTTATCTAATTATTTAGGTCACCAAACCTAGTGAACATGTGTAAAATGATGATATACATGTGTTAAATGAAGTTATGGTGTGGTATAGGGAATCCCTTGATGCAAAGATGGAGCATGGAGTTAGTGGGAGCTAACTCAGAGTAGAGGAGCTTGATGTATGTTTTATGGTGGTCATGGTAATGAGATATAAATTAGGATTGGCATCTCCTATAGCACATCACTATATACTAGTGATAGAGCATGAGTCCAAGGGGAGGATCATAAAAGATTTGATAATCCCCAGAAGAAGAAATAAAAGGAAACTCAAGTATGAATATTTTTGTCAAATTTATAATGAATTGATGGTTGTAAATTCTTGGACAAACTCCTTTATCTAATAAAGGGAGAGAACAATTAGACAAATAGTCAAAAATTTGTAGTCCCTTTACCATTGATGTCAAAGGGGGAGAAAAGGTAAAAATGCTCTCTGTAAAAGTTTGGAGAAAAAGTGAAAATGATAAATAAGTTTAGAGCATGTGTCTAAGTTGAGTTTAATAAAATGTGCCATTGCCTAAGGGGCATCAAGTTGATTTTGAATAGCTTTAGTTCATACACATCAGAAGTCAATGCAAGCAATGTCAGAAGAGCAGAGTATTAAAATATCAGAGCATTTAGTTTGCCATCAATGACAAAGGGAGAGATTTTTGGCAATATGATTGTCATTTATGTCAAAAGGGACATTATGAGCATGTTATTGATGTCAAAATGGAGATCATTGGCATTATGGATGTCATTGATGATAAAAGTTGAATATGGTGATTTGAGGATGTACAAGGAATCCTATCAAAGCTCAAAGATAATTAGAGTGCTTGTGTGCATGCTTAGAATTCATATGGCTCCTCATATTCTTCATTTAAAAATTTTAGGTCTATAGAGGAAAATTTGAGTAGGTAGTTTACTTACATCACCATTGCCACATGTGGATTAGTCTAGGGGATTTAGTCATATGGTTATGATCACATTAGTCCTTAGTTGTTATGCATCATATTTGAAGCCATGCGAGGAAGTATAGTTGAAGATATGGGGATGCAAGTTAGTTACTTAGACAAAATTCACTATGTTCCAAAACTTAGCCAAAATTGCAAAAGGGATAAATAGAATCAAGTAAGAATATTGATGAGGTTAGAATTTGCACACATGGAGATATCAAGATAAAATAGTCATATGGGTTTGTTTATTTTTGTTCCTAGTTTCTATGTGCTAAATCTTAGGTCATGAAATGTAGCACAATAAAATATATGCATGAGAAAAGTTGGGTCCCCAAGTGTTTTGATAGTGTTTTCCTACAGTAAAATTTTTAAGTTGCAAGAAAAACTTAAAAGGCATTTTTATGATGTCATATCTTGCATGTATGAAGGATTTAGGAGCAGATGGATATATGGATGGATTTTTTTATGTGAGAGGATATTATGTGATAAATTTTAGATCATGCAACTAAGCACAACAAAAGTTATGCAAGAACAAAGTTGGCCTCTCAAGTAGTTCTAAGCATAGTTAGCTTTATGGTAGAAGAATATGAGTGAGCAGAATAATGGGCATTTGAAGTGAAATAGATAGAAGATATGTTATGGTTTTTTTATGTACATTTCATATATATGATCTACAGGTTCAGATGAAGATAGATGAGCCTAAAATTGAATTATCTTTGCTCTTGGACATCACCAGGGTTTCATAGTAAAATACTAAGGGTTTAAGTAATGGAATTAATAAGCATGTTCTATTTTTATGTTGATTGGATATAGCTAGGACCTATTAGCTTAGGTTATAACTTAAGTCCTTGTCATTATTGTAAAATTGGCCCCTTTGACCTAGTAATTACCAACTATGAGTAGTGATCAAGGAATTTATATTTCCTAAGTCTTAGAATCAATATTTGTCTCATCTTCATCAATAGATAACACTTAATCATATGTTGAAGATCCAATGAAGCATATCAAAGTCAAATTATCAAAGGCACCTAAGATTGAACATGCTAGTGACATGTGTCTTAAGCAAAGGGACTGATAATGTGTAGAAGGCACACAAGGATGCCAATTTTCTCAATAGTAAGAACTAATAATAATGTATAGAAGGCATGTGTTAATACCAAGTGTCACATTCTTGAGAGCTAAGCAAAGATAAAGACTGACCTTATTAGAAGATCTGATGGTGAGCAAGTAATCATGCAAAGAAGATACAATAAAGTGAATAGACTCATTGGGATAAAGTGCTCAATATTTAATGACATAGTGGTGATTTAAAGATCAAGCTAGTCTTAGAAGATTGATGGAGCCTATTCATTCTAAAGTCTCAAAAATTAGTAAGATGAGATAAAGAGATCAAGGTTTAATGATAAGCAAAGTTAAAGACCATGCTAGTTTGAATATGTAATCGAATGTGAGAGATAAGATCAAAAAGATCAATAGATTCATTTTAAACTTAAATATTTAAAGTTCGAAAGTGTACAAGCATCCAACAGAAAGCATGAGCCTATCATAAATTGATCAAATAAACATGTTTTAAAGTTGAGTAGATTAAACAAGGATCATCAGATAATGACACAAAAGATAAGATCAATGGTTGATATTTAAAGATATGATCATCCCAATGGTCAAGTGGATAAACTTGTAGGGAACATGTATTATTGACACAGAAAATGATATAGATCACTATAATCCATCAAAATTATGTAACAAAGCATGTGCATCAAGACCAGAGTCTAAGATTTGCTAAATATAGAAAGATATAAATATTCATGGTATTGGAGCATGAATTTGAGATATGGGAAACTTGTTTGCAAAGATAGACCAATAGACATAAGCATGATGTTTTATAGTCTGAGTGTGAATATAGATAAGAAGAAAGACCTTGATCAAAAGATTATATGTCATATAAGATATAGTATAGATTGTTATCATTACTAAGATTGTGTCTTATAGACAATATAAAGACAGAGACAAAGGAGCATAAAGACTATAGAGAGAGATGAAGTGTGTCAATTGAGATATATCTAGACATAAATATAGAGGGGAATAAAGGAAAAAAGGCACAAAGAGATAATATGCAGATCATGATCAGTTATAGACTAGACCTATAATAAAGAATAGAGATTTGAATTCATTTATAAATCTCTATTGTAAATTGGATTTGTAGCTCCATAGATCTGATTGGTTGGTTCCATCAGACAAGTTGAGTTGTATCTCATTAGGGGATTAGTATCTCCTTAGGGTTGGTTCCCTTAAACATTGTAACCAATAAGGTTAATTTAAGTTGGTGCTCAGTTAGGGAGTTGGTGCTTCCTTATAATTGGTGATCTTGAACTAGGGGATTGGTGTCTCCTTAAGGTTGATTCCCTTAAATGTGTAATTAGTGAGGTTTTTTTAGTGAGGCTTTTGACTGTGAGGCTAGATTAAAATAGTAGATTCTAGCAGTTATTCTCACTCTAGTTTTTCCCAATGGGTTTTCCATGTATACATCTAGTGTCATGTGTATTTTTATGTGTGTGATCTCTACATATTTGATTTAATCTTCATATTCTTTTTAATTTATTTTAAAAATCATTTAAAGGACTAATTTTAGTTGATTTATTGATTCACACCCCTCTCAGTAGATAGTTATGTTCCAACAATATAAATGTAATGCTCTTATTGAGAATTATTGTGAGGGGCTTGACCAAAGTTGTGAAACTCAAAACAAACCTTCTGATGAAGGTTATTTTTCCCAAGAATCTTTGGATATCCTTCTTATGACCTAAGATAGGGAGAGATATGATGGCCTTGACTTATTTGGGATCAATCATGAGTCCCTCTTTAGAGATGATATGTCCTAAAAGTTTTCCTTCATTCTCTATGAATACACACATCCTCAGGTTAAGATAGATCCTTAACTCTCAGTATTTTTCAAAAACTTTCTCTAGCTGACCTAGATGATATTTTATGCACTTTCAAAAAATAATTGTCATCAAGGTAAACCAAGATGTTGTTGTTAAGGAGTCCCTTGAATGACATAGCCATGGCCCTCTAGAATGTAGCTCCTACATTTTTCAAACCAAAGGGCATCCTTTGGTATGAGAAGCTACCTTACCTAGTGGTGAATGTTGTTTTAAACTAATCTTACTCTCACACAAGTACCTAGTTATAACCTAAATAGCCATCCAATGGTAAAAACATTTCTACACTTGTGAATATTTCAAGAATTTGATTTATTGGTGGAAGGGGGTAGTGTTATTTAAGGGAAGATTTATTTAGGTCGCTTAAATATATGCATAAGTGGTTCTCTCCATTATTTTTGCACAATGGGACTAGATTGACTACCCATGAGGAATATTTAATTGGAAATATAATGTTTCCCTCAATGAGATTTTAGAGATCATTCCTCATTAAGGGCTCAAGCTTTGGATTAATTGGCCTTTGTTTCTACTTAAGTAGCCTATTATTAGGTTCAATCTAAATCGTATGTTGGGTTAAGCCTGGATCAAAGTCTCTAAGGTCTTTATATATTAATGTGAAGATATCATCATAATTTATACTTATCTCAATGAATTATTTGACTTCAGATGAGGAACATACCTTATCAACTTTAAAGATCTTGTCATTAGAGATGGTCACTGGCTTAAAGATTTCCTTTTTCACCATCATGTTTCACCTCTCACTTTTTAGTTGGTCATCATGATTGAAGATGATTTCCAATGTGACTAGCCCTCTAGGTAGCTTGTTTCCCTTTAGTTGAATGATTTACTCTTCATATAGAGCTTAGAGGTGAGGTTGATTATTATTTTAGAACTTATCTTTATCTTATATAAAGTTGACAATTTATTCATTTCTCTCAAACACCTACCAATTACTTTCATTATTTAAGATTATTGGTATAGCTATGAGTCTTACAAGCTACTCAGATTCATTCTTTATACTACACAGGAGGTTATAATATGTACCAATATATATGATCCTATTAGAATCATTATTATGTGCCCTTGGTATGGAATGGATATTGAAAGAATTGAACCCTTCAATTTAGTCCCATGCTCTATGTTTGTAATCTCTTAGTAAATTATTTTTGGACATGTTCCATGTCCTAACCTAGTTTACTACCAGCTCTCTATCTATGAAAGATTGCAACACCTTGATTCCTTTCTTATGTGCTAATTAAAGACCCTAGATCAGTGCCTCATACTTAGAAACATTATTTGTGTATCCAAATTGTAATGTAAATGTATGTAAATATTTCTCCTTTTGAGGGTAGACCATCAAAACACCAACTCATGTGCCATATTTGCTTTGATATCCATCAAAATATAACTACCATATGCTTTCAAAGTCCTCTTTCACCTTTATAAGGTTAGGCAAAATGTTGTCCTCCTCAAAAATGTATTATGTGCCTAGCCATATTTCCTTTGCATTATCATATGGGTCGCACTCATAATCCTCACACACCCATTCATCAAGTAAGTAATCTAGGACCTCTTCAATGGGTGTGGTAGTATCACAAAGAATTGAATTCTCCCCTTGATTGAACAAAGTGTAGTTTACATCAACTAGGCTAGGAGTGTATGGCTCTATGTGATTCTTCAAAATAGGCTTAACTTTGATGGGCTGCTTGGTCCCATATCTAGTTTTGATTAGTATGTGTGACCAATCTTAGGATAAATATCTAACTTTATAGTGAAATATTGGGAGAGGCATTTAGTAAATTAAAGTGGTAAATCAATGATTGTGATGTATTGTGTAATTAAAATTATCAAACATGTGTGTAGAGTGAGACTCAGACCCTTGACAATTCCCATAATTTTAACCACTATTCTATCTAATTAGATGACACCTTTTGAGATGGTAGAATATGTTATGCCTAGCATGTCTATGATTTTATTCAACATGAGTAAGTTTCTCTCTCTCATATCTATCATAAAATTATGTATGAGATGTTTAAAGATGATTAGAGAGATGCATAATGGGGGTGTCTTGTTATTTCTATGCACTTCTTCCTTAGGTTGATAGAGGCTTATGTGCATAGTAGGTGCAGTATATGATGGCTCATAAAGTTGTAATCCTCTTAGGTAATTTTTTAGTAAATTCATTTAGGAAGGAGTAGAAAGAGAATCCCACATGGAAACATTTAGTCCACTCTTATTCATCTGCCCAACTATGTTAAAGGGGATTTGAGTCCCTTTAATTTGTGCCTTAACAATTGTAGTCTATTCTTTCACCTACAAACTAGTTTAGAGTTGTATTTATTTATGTGAAACCTATTTCATGTGAACCAATGGTTGCATAGGTTATTTAACTTAGGTATATACATGCTAAAATTGGGGTGCAGAAGTTGAAGGCATTGGATAAGAAGGGTTCATCCACCATTGATCTCTTTTTGAATCTTGTTTTAAAATCATCTAAGTTTATTCTTGTGTTCCTCACTTCATTATGATTCACATAATTGATGTCACCCTCATACCAATTTAAGAGGGTGGATCCACCTTGATCTCACATTCATGCATGTGGTTCATCTCTTGGTTGATATGAAATATATGGAGGCTCTTAAGGAGGTGGTGCATTTTGCATTATAGGTGCCTCATTTGTCACTCCATTCATGCATAAATTGAACATGTGGTTGATTACTCAAATAGTACCATCTGTAGTCATGTGCCAAGTTATTTTTTAAAGGTATAATAGATATATAAGTGCTTGTAGTGTTAGGATTTGGCACATAGGGCAATTTATTATGTGTGAGCTAGTTTTGAGTCTAAATAACATCTTGGTAGGGAGGAATTTTCAATTGATATTATTGGTTAAAGGGTTGATAAGACTTGGAATGATACAATTACTACCTTTTGAACACTACTAGCTCATTTACAAATCTCTATAATAAGGACATGAACTCATGCAACTCACTCAAAGGTGTATAAGTTGGTAGAATTGATGGGATAATGGCAATAGGAATAGGGTGTAGAGTTAGAAGATGAGGTAGGGTATATGAACTTGTACATGTAGGCTCAGGATATAAGGGCATAGGGGGTATAGGTGTAATATTTACTACAAGAATCAAATAGTTTTATATGTACATAATGATCTCATAGGCATGTAGTAGTACTACACCTCTCATAGATTAGATTATCATGGCCATATCACTATTCCACATTCTTAAAAAAATAAGAATTCAATGTTAGGATTTAGCCTTACCAAGAGTGTAGCTCAATCCCAATTACTTTGGAATACAGAGTTAAAGTTAACCATTTTCTCATGTAGAACCCTTTTGATGGTAATTAGTTGCTCCATAAGTGATAGGTGGTCACTATTTTAAAAAATTGCTTGCATAATGCTACAACTAACTCATCTCAATTTTCAATAGAACTATGTCATAAGCTATGATAACATTAGAGAACTCTCCCTTTAAAAGAAGAGGAAAGTAGTCACACTGTAATTTTGTATTTGGTCACATTGTGGATGGAAAAAATATTTGATATATCATGTATGTGATCTATAGGCATAGTTGAATTTTCTCTAGTAAATTAGGGGATGATCTTAAGAGTAACTATGAAAATATAATAATATTAGGGAAGGATCAATGGGATTTATCCATTAAAGGTAATGAATGGTTAGTTTCACTGCACAACCATGGAGGGAACATGGAAGAATCTTCCTCTGTGTATAGGGAATCAACCAAATGGAGATGTATACTAAGCTCTAGGAGAAGGTCATCTTACATCGATAGCCCTTCTAATAAGAGAAAAATATACTCTAACTACCCATATTCTAGAAATTGTAGGTAGAGCAATGAAATGAAAATGAGATCCCCTTAAAGATGATCTTATCTATCTTGGGATATAAATGAAAGGCTAATATTTACAAACCAAGAATGCTTGAAATCACTAGGTTCTCTACAAAGTGTATTCAAACCTTGAATCACTGAGTTTATCACCAATCTCTCAACTAGATTTTGAACTAGTCCTACTAGGTGTGCCAAAAACTATTCAATCAAAACTTAAACCTATGTGTGAATGGATCTTGTGCTTGATTGCACATACTTCTTTCATGCCTAGCACCTTGGAATTATACATTGGAGAGTGACTCAATGTCTCATTATGATAATGGGATCATTCCCCAAGGTGTGGGACCCTTACACTCCTTGGTATAAACCTTTGGAGTAAGCTTGCTTCCATATATTCTAGATGCATCTAGTTTAGAACCAACACATAGACATAAAAAGAGTAGAATTAAATCTACAAATATCACCAAACCTAAACTTGACAAGGGGAAAAGGGAGGAAAGAGGTAAGAGGTTTGTTGGGATATAAAATGTGATGCATTAATAATAGAGTGAACACCTCATCCACTTAATAGACATATTAAAACTAATAGACTAAATGTGAAAACTTCAAACTAGACAGACTTCATAAGTGTTTGAAATGGAGGTAAGGGAACATAGTGTAGCATTAGGAGGGAAGATAAATAATTCATAGATGATGCCTATGTATACCTATGTATACATAATATGTGACCTGTAGAGAAATTCAATTCTGCATAGAGGTGCAAAGGGAGGATGACAATGAGAGGGACAAACATATACAAATAAAAAGCAAAACCCATGATTGAACACAAAACATAGAACATGAAGAAAATTAAATAAGTTCTTATTAATCCTAAGGTCTAAGGCAATATTACAAACTCAAATGGTTAGATCTTTGTTATAAAAAGAGAGAGCACTTGGAGGATAATTTCAACAACATCATGATGCCTAGAAAAATTTCAAACCTTGTATATTAAAAATAAAGGTTTATATAGTGTGGGGTAAGGCCCTACATGATCAATTTACCATTAGAGGTAGTAGTTAGGAACATTAATTTAGAATCAATGTATAGAGCTTGAAGTTGATTAATAACATCAAGATTTTAACAATAAATACTAAAATCCATGTTTATTCAACCTAGATCTGATAATTTGATTATGGAAGTAGCTATAAGGTCACTCATAGATCTACATGTGTGTTTGAGAATGAAGGTATCCATGTATCCATGGGTGGCATGCAATCATAGTCTAATAGTTTGATAGATACCCTGCATTTAATTTTGTTCTAATTAGGTTCCCTTAATGTCCAATTGAGATCAACTACCACCTTATTTATGGTGGTTACCTATCAATCCACCTAAACTAGAGTATAGATGTAGGATTACATAAGTGTATTTTTAGGTTCTACCTTATCATCTTACATGGGTAGTTTAACTATTGCATGTGTCCCCTTTATAACCATATGCACACTACCCCATACATACTCCATTCTTTGCAAATTCTTGCATGTAACTTAACATAGAAATTAAAGTACATTCTATGAAAATGGTACACACTAAAGATTGCGTAGAGAGTTGGATGTGTAGTATAACTATGAGTTTGTGAAGGATAATAAAGGAGATCTTTTGTGGAAATACATAAGGCACAAATTATTTATATGCTTAGTCTCCTCTGATGGTTTTCATAGTCTACATTTTATAAGGGCACAAATTTGAAACTATATGACTTGGCATGGGAGTTCACCATTTGAGTGTGAGGAAGTCATTGAGTAAGATTGCACAAGAATATTTGAATATATTGAGTGTATTCTTCATTATTTGTAACTGATCCCTACACGCTTGTCTCTTTCATTGATTAAATTTGGGGAGACATACACACTCTAACTTGAGTGCCATACTAATATGAATAAGGATCCTAGCATAGGGAACACATTGAATAATAATTATAGGTGTGGATCAAAACTTAGTTCATGTGCAACCAAAGCTGATTGTTGAGTGTGAGTATGGATGTGAGGTATCTATGCATAGACTTATTTTTAGAGAACTCAATATGAAATAAATGTGCAACCTCTTGTGTGGTCCTTATGATTTCATTCCTATTGAAGGTATGACTTAAAAAGTCAACAAGTTTTTTGGTCATTTCAAGAATTGGGTTAAATTCCCCATTTAATTGGTCAAAAATGTTAGCTTGCTTAGTTGCAAGCTGACTGGTGATGAATTCATGAGAATTTATTATTATTTATAGGATAATACCCCAAATATGGATACCATGACATAATTTTAGGCATTTACATCTAATGTGAAAATAAATTTGAGACATTTGATGACTTCTAGGCTTAATTTGAATAGTTTGGTATAATTCAGTCTAAAGTCCATTTAGGCATGAAAGTGGTTAAAAATGAATGTCTACATCATCAAGCTATAATTTAAAGATAATTTGACATGAAATAGGATTAGAGCATATCAAAGACACACTCACTATCCCAAATTAGTGAGAAGAGGACATGTAAAATGAACTTCTTAAGGAAGATACATGGGCCTCTATAAATATACTTAAACATTGAAAATGATGCCCATTTTTTACATCTAGGCCATCAAATCCCAAGATTGGACCACAAATCTAATCAAATTTGTGTAGTTATTGGATATTTTATCTCCTAGTTTAAATATATCATGGAAACATATTCTGAAATGAATCCAATACTGGGCTAAGTTAGATAATGGAATGCAAAACATGATCAAATAAACTAAGATCATAAAAGGACAAATAATTCCTATGTATACTCAATTTAAAGGAGTGTTCATAATTAGAGGATGAAAACTAATAGCAAAGGTTCCTGAGATTCATCATAACATGTTAATTATGGGAATAGATCCAAAATTCATAGAAATGAGAGTGAAGAATAATTATCATAATGAGAATTAAACTAATAATTATTGCATAGATACTCAAACATATATTATTTACCAATTACATCTAATACTACTTAAGTCATATTTACACTTTCAAAGATGACTTTAACATAAAACATATAGTCAACACATCTCTTCATAGAAATAAATTACCTAGAAATATATATTAATATGTTTATGAGCCTACACTTAGATACAAATTATCCATCTCTTACTTAAACTTCACACCTTATAATAATAACCCTAATTAAAATCATATTTTGAAACAAGTCTTACTTAAAAAGTGTAATAATATCTCTGCAAGCATAACAATAAGAAATACTATGATCAAGAAAATGTTTAAAAATAATTACAATAGAAACAACAACCTATTTCCATCCAATAGAGGTAAAATTTTAGTATATTCATAGCTTTTAATAACCTTCAAATGGTTTCCCTCATAACCCACTATCAGTGCATCATTTAAGTTATTGAAACATGTATCTGGTGTAAATCTAGGAATGACCTAACAAGAAAACTACAAGCAACTATAGCCCATCCAACATGTCACCTATAATCCATGTGTTATGTTGCTTACATAATCTCCTACTAACACTTTAGCATAGGTTCTTGAGATTCCTTAGAACATGTTAATTATGAGAAGAGATTGAAACATCAAAAAAAGGAGAGTGAAGAACAATTATCATAACAAGAATACAACTAAGAATGCTTTTGGAGAGACTCAAACATATATTATCTACCAATTACATCTAATACTACTTAAATTGGATATGTGATTTCAAAGATGACTATAATAAAAAACATATTGGTAGCATAACTCTTCATAGAAATAAAATACCCATAAATATATATTAATATATTTATGATCTTGCGCTCAAATACAACTTATCCATTTCTTACTTATGCTTCACACATTACAATAAGAATCTTGATTATAATCATTTTCTAGAACAAGTCTTACTTAACATGCGAAATGATATCTCTACAAGCATAATGATAGGAAATACTATGATCAAGAACATGTTTGATAATAATTACACTAGTAAAAAAAACCTCTTTCTATCCAATAGAGGTTAACTTGTAGTATCTTCATAACTCTTTGTAACCTTCAATGGTTTCCCTCATAACCCACCATAAAAGCATCATACAATTTTTTACAATATCATGTATCGAGTGTGAATACAAGAATATCCTTATAAGAAACAAACTATAACGAATTGTATCCCATCTAACATGTCATATATACTCCACATGCTATGATGCTCACACAATCTCCCACTAAAAATCTCCTGGAGTTAAAATGTTGGCTCATCCTAAGACAATGACACCGATGTGAATAATATGATATGTAGAAAGAATGAGCCCAAATCTGAAGATAGTTAAGTAATATTTTTCAAGAATCACATGAAGTACCATTTACTATTTTTCACTCAATACACGCCACTTAACTATCCCTTTATACAAGTGCAAATGTGGAGACAAATTTTTAAAACTAACATTCACCATTACCTAATTGGAATATGATGGTGAGGTCTAAGGAGAAACATAAGGAGAAGGTGGAGTAAATAAGAAGGCACACTCTATTATTACTATAGAATAACCATAAGTTGACTAGGTAGAAAGAATATGGGATTGTTACGCAATGGCATTGTTGACTATTTTGACCTCCAAGTCAAAATAGGTCAACCCCCTATAGTTCAAAACTTTTATATGGGTCTATTAGGGTCTTATAAGGTGTGTCATGGTCCTAGCAATGTTATTCAATGTGTTATTTACCTTAGTCACAATCAAATTTTAGTCCTTGTACCATTTCATGCCATATAGAGTCATATTTGAGCCATTAATAAGGTCTGTATGGTTTTATTAAGTAGACAAATGTGTCCAAGTTTTTCTATATATCTTCTATGCCAGATTCTTTCCAGTCATGTCAGTCTCTAACTAAAAATAATAGGAGTAACATCAAAATAAGAAGATCAGTGGTAGTTTGGATAGTTTTAGTTTTGTGTACAAATTTTATAGAGGTTGAATCATGTGTGGAAGTACTTTCATTAACCCTTAAGCTCCCATAAGCTAACTTTTACACCTATTCATCTTTGAAACACTTGAAAATGTCATAAAACTATTTCACTTCTCCATTGCTCCACTAGGCAAGTGAAAATAACTAATTGGTTTTGGTTGAGTATGGACATTAGGAGTTGTTTTAGGTAAAATTCCTTTGATGGATGGTATAAAACTTATTATACTTACATTTCATGGTAATATTTATGATATTGGTTTCTCTTACTCTATGAAACAATTATAAGAAGTTAACTACTCTTTTTTGCTTGCTTATCCACATACCCTACAGTTTTCCTCCTTGTTTGAACTAATCTGTATAAACCAGGTACTTAACATGGTGTTAGAAAGTATGTTAATTCTTCCCATGTGTATATTAATCTATTTTTAATGTGTGGTATGAAAAATAGTTTGTAGATAATTTCATTAGTTGTAGAAGCTTGTATCCCAATTTGACCTTCATATAGATGGAAATGAAATTTTATATGTTGTGTTTTGACCTATAAATTTAATGATGAACAACATATTTTTTTAATATGTATCCTTAATATCATATAGTGATCAAGAACATAGTCATATATCCTACACAATCAACTCTCTGCATATATTAACCTATAGTTAGGTGAATGAGAGTTTTGAAGCTTGAATAGTCACGATGAGTATGGATGGAGAAGTTTTCAAGGTATTTAACACACTTTTTAAGCATTATAAACCAATTTTAAATACTCAAATGATATAAATTTGACTGTGACAACCAACTCTTCCATATATACAGTTCTTAACTTTGATGTTCACCTACAAGTGTCCCATAAGAGATTAATCACGTTAGAATGAAGGAATTATAACTTGATTTAATTATTTTAAGGTGGAATGGATAAATTTTAAAAGTTTATAGAGGCATAATATTGGTTTTATAACAATCCACTATACACACTAATTATATCCTACTTTCACAATCATTTAGCTTGTACATACACCTACAAGTGGTCCCAAAAGAGGACTAAGAAGAGTTGAAGATAGATGTTTCAAGCTTGTTTGAACCTCATCAAGGAATAAAAACATGAAGGAAATCATGGATTAAATATTAGATTCATCATATTATTGGTAAAATTTAAAATCTTGTTCATGGTTTGAGGAAGTTTCTTTAAGGATAAATTACCTTAATTCTTTTGAATTAGGGTCTTGTCCATACTTGGTGCCATCATAAAGTAATGTGACATGAGTTATAGATAGGTCCAAATGATTCCATCATATATCCCACATGTATTGGTAATTCCTTGAAAATATCATGAATTTTAGGACAAGAAAGGGTGACATAAGGAGGTTTGAAACTCAATAAATTCTTCACTACATATTCTCAATGTTTTGAACTTTCAACGACTTCATAGTCTAATAGTGGTATGATGGAAGTATAAATATCAATAAAATGATCCCAATAAGATATAGAGAACACCATGGTATCCATATCAGCCAAGGATTTAAATATACAAGGTTTTTATTTGAGAATCATCTATAGGGGCCCCTTTTGGTCCAAGAATGATCATTTACAGTTGACTATAAGATGATAGTGCACTAAAGCATAATTGTCTAGATGTTGGCTTAACAAATGTATTATGTGAAAAAGTATTCATGACTAATAAGTAACCCTAATGAATTTTAGTAGGTCTTAATTCATGAGACACAAGCTCCAACATGAAATGTTCACCTACAAACATCCCTTTTTTCTAAGTGAAAACACAGTACATAGTTTGCCAATCTAGTCTAGTCAAGTAGATATGAGTGTATTTTGAGTTGGAAAAGAAGAATGGGTGTTAGACATGTTCTAAAAAATATTTAAAATTATTATGAGAAAATTCACATGGTTTCCATAACAAATAAATAGGGCAATTAGGGTTTCAATTCCCAACCTATAGTCAATGCACCAATCTTGAACATACGAAATGTTATAGAAGTCTACCTTAGATTTTGTGATGTTTTTGGGTGCTAGGAGTATTATATAGACCTAATATTTTTTTTATAGGGTACCTAGGACCTATTTAATCCCCTCATAACTTCACATTTCATAAGATAATAAGGGAATTTCCCTATGTTCTATCTCAGATAGAGGGCACTCCAAAAGAGATATACCCTATAGGATTAGTATGAGAATTGTTAGTAGATAAGTTGGGGAATATTGAAACTTTGTATAAGGCTATATGGATTTGTGGTCAAAATTAATACATGAATAAGGCCTCATAGGTTCTAGAGGATAAACATGGTTTCTTAAACCCATAGAGGTATAGTCAAGCCTACTAGGCCTTGACTAGGCCTAAAGCCTAATTAGAGGGATAATACCATGTCTAGGGACACATGAGACTTGAAATAAATTTTATAACATTAATGGGGAGTTATAAGGGGAGTTTTAGCCTTTAGGTTGCATATAAATTCATGGGAAAGTCATTTCTTGGCTTAAGAACAATTTAGGGTTTAAAGAATGCAGGGAAAAGCTCAAGAAAGCATTTTTGGAAGCTCATATCTATATGGAAGTTTATAATGGAGAATTGAGGAGTTAGTATATGTTTAAATAGGTCCTAAATTTTCTTCTATTGATATTTTTTGATAGATTCAACATCTAAATTTTATGAACAAATGTTAAGGGTCAAAATCACCTAAAACCCTCTAGAACCCTATCTCTTGACTTGATGGGAAAGAAGTAATAGAAATTCATCAAAATGAGATAGTATGACTTATAAATTTATTTTAACTTGCATATAAATCCACCAAGATTCTTCCCATTAGATTGGATTTTACCTTATTTATATAGACATGGTATAAAACTAGTATTCTTGATAGATTTTGGTGTTTTATAAGTATATAGGAGTCTTAAAGTATTTGGATCACTTTGTGAGATCAAGTGGGACATAATATAACCCCTCATGTTCATATATTTCTTTATACAAGCACAAAAGTACCTATGCAAGCACCTTCACTTCAAGTAGTCCAAACTAGCATAGTGAATGGAAGGTGATCACCAAATGAGAAGGTGATAAGTCTAATTAAGAAGCCTTTTAATGTTTACATAATTAATTATGATGAAATGAGACTCTTTACAAGTGTAATATCACCCCCTTCACATATTTTTTTGTAAAACTAAATCTCATTTGAATGACAAGTGTGAGGAATGAGTGAAAGAAGGATGATAGTGACTGCAGGTAGTGAAAACACTTGTCCAAAAGAATATCTATAGTTAGGGATAAATCTTATGAATTTTTTATCTCATTATAAACCCCCCATAATATTTCACATGTGGTAACTATTCCTATTCTATTTTTAAGTGCCCATGAGAATCTAATGATGAAGGCAGTTTCAAAGAAGGTGATTGAAGGGTCCTATGCTAGTTTTGAGGATTTTTCATGGCTTGGAGGGGAATTTATCCAAAGATACCTTTCATGTTATATTTAATATTCTAATAATGTAAAACATAACTTTTTCTCATAAATTAAAAAGTGGTATTATGACCCTTGAGCTCCACTTTTCTCTCTCCTCTCACACATTCTATAAGTACTAGCCATTTTGGCTCTTGTCTAGTAATTCCACATTTGGTATGGTGAAGCCCTACTAGTTTTATGTTGTAATTTTCCTTTGAAATAATAAATGTAATCTATTTTTGAGTTCAAAAACATATTTTATAAGTGTGTGAAGTGATGTATGGTGAAGTCTAGTGATAAACATCTATCTTTGTCTTCTCTTTGTCCTTTCATGTTTAGTGCAAGAAGTTCTCATTATAATAGGTCATATGGAGTGTAGCTAGTGTGTTTTATTAAATTAAAGTATAAAAGTGCCCTTAGAGTCTACAATCTAACCTTTGATCCACTTACCTTGAGTAGTCTTATGCATATCACCTCCACATTGAAATACTAATGTTAGAACATCTTAGGACTTTGAATCTAGTGTTGTAGGTCTTGTTTATTAACACACGAGTATGATTATATTGTGGATATATTAATTATGTATCAACCTATTATAATAGTTTACTTACATTATTATTTATACCCCTATTCCCATGAGAAATCAATTAACACAGGTGATAATCATTTAAAGGTCAATCTATGGAGATAACCCTTAAACCTAGAGGTCTACCTCTACTATAGGTAACCCATAGGGATAGAGGTATTTCAATATTGCCTAAATATTAGAGTAAGATTTAAAAACATACTCTAGGGTATAATATTTGGTGTCAACTATTCTAGTACACCCATTGGGGTTATTGTCCTAAAGACAACTTGTCAAGGTGAATGTTAGTGTTGAAAACATTAGTTGTATATGGTGTGGTATTCAACATTTAGAGACTCCATTCAAGGTAAAATATCATTTTATACCAATTTTTCATATATTTTTTCTCATAATTCATGGTCCTTATAGGTCATATTTTAGTAGAATTTTTAATCCTATTAATCCATCTCTTCAACCCAAACTTATTCTTGAAGTTCAACATCCTCACCCTATTTTACTCTTTAGAGAGCAAGAAGAATTTTCTAGCCAAGAAGACCAAGAGAGTGAGGAAGAACTTGAGGAAAACATGGCTATGCATCATGCCTTCCCAACCATTAACACTAAAAAACTAATACATCTTGATGTATATGATGGCATTCCCCTTAATGCTACAAAGAGTGTTCTTACATTCAATAGTGAAAGCCATGTCACTCTTAATGAGAACATTAGGGATATATAAAAATTCTCTAGTTTTCACAATGTCACTAAAGTCAACATTGCCATTAGACTCCTTACCATGTACCTTAGATGGAAAGCACTTGATTAGTATAGGACCTTGCTTGATGATTGTATCACAACTTGAGATGACTTTGTAGTGCTGCTAACATCAAGGTTTGAGGAAAAGAGTGACCACACTTCACTCATTAGCCAACTCAATATGATCCAAAGAGCCCCCAAAGAGATAATACGTGATTTAAATGAGAAATTCCAAAAGATTTGGTATATGTTGCCTCCTCTCATGAGACCACCTACTATATTTGTGTTTCCTACATAATTGAGGACCATTAGTATTGATATAGCCATCATGCTACAATCCATGGGTGTTTTCAATCTACTTGAACATATGACCTTGACATTAGAGCTAAGAATAGAATTATTCAAGAAAGAAAGTTACCTCCAAAAGTGTCTATGCCTCTACTACCAAATACCTCTGATGTTCCTTCAAGTTTTTCTCAAGTTCATAATGCAAATGCTAATTCAAGGACTGCTCCTAAGAAGGTAGAAGAGACAATTGATTCCAAGGCAAGATATCAAGTGTTAGAGGCTCAAACTAGGAAACATAATCTTGAACAAGCTACTCACCAAAACCCTTAAACCTATCATCAAAATTATGGTTAACAATATGGGAAATGAAGAGGTTAAGGGAAGACTAACTTCAATAGGCCAGCCAATGCATACAATCTAACCTTACTTCCAACACAAGAGCAATGGTGCATAAAAATTTGATCCAAGGTGAAGAGTGGTAAAAAGGTCATTTCATGGATGCCAATGAATTTGGAGAGCAAGCTCTAGTTTCATAAGGAGGAGTCACTCCTATAATATTAGTAGAAGATGAAGTCCTAATGCAAGTAAGTGAAGGGTCAAAACCTTAAGGAATGAGTTTTACCAACATCCTAATTAAAGACACCTATGCTTTAAATCAAGGTAATTATATTTAATAAAAAACTATAAATAAGATGAAATATCTATAAGATGCTAATGGTGTGCCTACAAGCTCAATTGGTCCTCCTATAAGGCATCAAAGCATGATTGTAAGCATGTTAGTCCCTAATACTCTTTTACCTCCTCTAAGTTAGAATGTTAGAAGGCATGTTCAAATTGATTCAATGCCTCAAGTTTCAACCACTTATTTTCATTCAATGATATAATAAAAAATTAAGTTCTTATGCTCTAAACATTATGAATTCATTGAATAATGTCAAGGCATATAACTCTCTTTGGGATGTCCTTCACATACTTGGCCAAAAGGATCTCTTGAAAAAATATCTATCCACTATCCATGAAAATCCTCCATCATAAAATGATGTTCATGGTCATTTTATTCTTAAAAATTATCCTAATAACATTGTGGAACCCTCTACTAAATCTGAGAAGCTTCCACCCTTATACCTCACTCTCATTGTGGGTGACAAACTAGTCCACAACTAGATAGTTGGTAGTAGAGTTAGCACATCAATGATGCCAAATGTTATAGCTAAAAAATAGGCATAAAGTATGATCCAAATAGTAGAGGGGTGTTTTAGTTAGATGTTACTCTTACCAAGTTATTAGGATTGATCAAAGGGTTGAAGGTTTTTCTCCATGATTTCCCAAGTTTACCCATCCTTTAAGACATTATAGTTGTTGACTTGACTACTCATTTTACAATCTACCTCACAAGATATTTCATAGCCAAGATAAGAGGATATAGATTATATAATTATTCCTTCTTATCCTTTAGAATAAGATATGGAACAAAGGTGACCATAAGAACTAATCCACTTGTAAGGTTTCACTTTGAGCCATTTATAGAAGCAAGTTCCAATCCTAGTTATCTCATCAATGACAAGGAGTCTATTGTAGATGATGGTGCTTCTTCCAAGATTGAAGGCATATCTAGCTTATTTATATATTATTATGTTTCATATGCTTTTAAACATGATCCATACATTTATTTTTATCAAACTAACCTTGAAACCTATATCATCCATGAGGGAACATATGAGCTAACTAAGGTAAGCATTGAGCATTATTTCTCACAAAATTTTGAAGGTAATTATTTGACTTAGGTATATGATTATGATAGTTTTAATATCATGATAGATCAATATGGTGATAAAAACCATGTAATTCTTCCTACACTTGATGAATCAACCCTTGAATATGACATTCATAAAGAAGAAGATGACTTATGGAAAAAGTTTAATGCCACAAGTCAAGAGTTTAAACAACTAGGTAAGACTATTCCTCATCCAAATAAGTGTGAATATGATGATATATTTTCTAATTAGCCTAAAAACCAATATTTTTAGTGTCATATTTAGAAATAAATATAAATGATTATCAAACATGAATGTGAGTGTCTTACTGATGTCCAGGAAATTGAAGTCATAGAGGGACCTAGTGAAGTCAAGGTAAACATGTTTATGCTTGAGGAATAGTCAAGAGCTCAGCCTAAACATGAATCATATATAGAAGTGATGGAACAAAAATAAATCACTATTTATTCCCCCAAAAATCAAGTGCATCATGTCCTAAAGGATGTAAAGGTAGAGGCAACTATCATGTCTCCCAATCTATAGTTTGAAGAACACCAAATGGGTTTGATAGGGACCAAGATAGTTGTATCACCAAAAAAGGTCCTTGGAAAGGAAGAAGGAGCATTAATGAAATCTCAAAGTAATCCACATGCAAGCATGATAAGACATAAGGATGGTAAGTCATTTCATCATCTACATAGTCAAGTGTTTGATGATGAGCATGGTTCACATGCTAGATTTCCTTCAAGGAGAAGCAAGGATGCAAGAGGAACCATATTTTCTTATTTTTGAATCATGGTGAGTTATGGTTCAACTCAAGTTTTAGGTCTTTTAAATATTAGGGTAGGTGTGTGTCTTTGTTTCAATTGTGTGTGTATTCCATAAGCATTCTTAAGAATATATGTGTGTTTCATTTGGTGTGTCTTGTTTTATGTGTCTTTTATTTTTTTTTGGGTGTGGTTTTAAAGGTAATTTAATGTCAAACTTGTGCATATTAATCCATATTCCAATGGATAGGAGTAGGTTAATATTCCTAGCATAGTTGGCTTACTACCCCTAAGAAATCACCAAAAATGTTGACTATTTTGACCTCAAGTCAAAATAAGTCAACCCTCTATAGTTCAAAAATTGTATATGGGTTTATTAATGTATTATATTGTATTTAATTATCTTATAAATGTAATTTAATGTGTTATTTACCTTGGTCATAGTCAACTTTTAGTCTTTGTACCATTTCATGTCATATAGGGTCATATTTGAGCTATTAATAAGGTTTTTATGGTTTTCCTAAGTAGATAAAGGTTTCCAAGTGTTTCTCAAAAAACAATATGTAAAATTATTTTCATTGATGTTAGTCTCTAACTAAAAATTATAGCAATAACATCAAAAAAATAAGATCAATGGTAGCTTTAGTAGTTTTAGTTGGTTATATGGATTTTATAGATGTTGTGGCACATGTGGAAGGCCTTTTAGTGACCCTTCATCTCCCCTAATCTCACTTTGTCACATATTAATATTTTAAACACTTTAAAATTTCTTAAAACCATTTTAATTCTCCATCACTCCACTAGGTAGGTATAAATGACTAACTAGGTTTGGTTTAGTACGAACAAAATGAGTTATTTTAGTTTAAATGCCTCTGAGGGATGTTAGTGCACTTAGTCTATTTCCATTTCATGGTAATAATTATAATATTAGTTCTTCATACTATATTAACTTATGCTAATAATTTTACCACTCTTTTTTTTTGCTTATCCCCATACCCTATAGGTTTCTTCTTTGTTTGAGCTAATCTATACAAACTAGGTACTTCACATGGTGTTGGAGAGTATGGTAATTATTTTCATGTGTATCTTAATAAATTTTTCACATTTTGGATGAAATAGAAGATCAAAAACACTCCATTATATAAATGAGAGACACTATTGAGTCTATAGATAATTTCATTAGTTGTAGGAGCTTGTACACTAATTTACCCTTTATATAGATGGAAATGTAGGTTAACATATTGTGTTTTAACCTCAAAATTCATGATTAACAATATATATTTTGAATATGTATCCTAAAGGTCATATAATTATCAATAACACAATCACATATCCTATATAGTCAACTCTCTACATATATTGACCTACAATCAGGTGAATGAGAGTTTTGAAACTTGAATAGCCATGATGAGTATGGAATGAAGAATTTTTAAAGGTGTTGAACACACTCTTTAAGCATGAGAAAATGATTTTAAATACTCAAATGATATATAATTTACTATGATAACCAGCTCTTCCATATATATAGTTCTTCACTTTGATGTTCACCTACAAGTGTTCCACATGATACTAATCATGTTAGAATGAAGGCATTGGAACTTTTTAGAAGCATTTTAAGGTGGAATGGATCATTTTTAAAAATTTATGGAGGCATAATATTTATTTTATAACCATTCACCATACACACTACTTATATCCTAATTTCACAATCCTATAGCCTACACATATGCCTATAGGTGGTCCCAACAGAGGACTAGGTAGAGTTAAAAATAGATGTTTTTAAAAAATTTGAACCTCATAAAGGCCTAAGAACATGAAGTATGCCATAGAATTAATAGTGGAGACATAATATTATTAGAAAACTTAAAAATCATGTTCATGGTTTGAGGATTTTTTTAAGGATAAATTACCTTAATTCTTCGGAAATAGGGTCTTATCCATACTTGGTGCCATCATAAAGTAGTGTGAAATGAGTTCTATATAGGTATAAATGATTCCTCATATATCCCACATGTAGGGTCAATGCATTGAAAAATATCATGAATTTTTGGACAAGAAAGTGTGACATAAGGAGGTTTTAAACTCAATCAATTCTTCACTATAGGTTCTTAGTGTTTTCTACAATGTTTTGAACTTTCAATGACCTCATAGTCCAACAGTGACATGATGGAGGTATAGCTATAAATAAAATGATCCCACTTGGGTAAATATAACACCATGGTCTCTATAGCATCTAATGAGGTAAATATATAAGTTTTTGGTGTGATAATCATCTATAGGGTCCATTTTGGTCCAAGAATGATCATCCATAGTTAATTTTAGGATGACAATGCACTAAAGCATAACTGTCTAGATGTTGGCCTAACATGTGTATGATGTGAACAAGTCTTAGTGATTGAGAAGTGACCTTTATGAATTTTATTAGGTATTAATTAATGATACAAAAGGTTCAACATGAAATTGTCACCTATAGGCATCCCTTTTTTCTGAGTGGAAACATAGTACATAGTATGCCAATCTAGTCTAACCAAGTAGAGATAAGTGTACTTTGAGTTGTCAAAGAATAATAGGTGTCACAAATGTTTGAAATCATATTTCAAATTTATCCAATAAAAAGTAAATATATTAATGAGGATTTCAATTCCCAACATACAATCAACACACCAATCTTGAACATAGTTAATGCTACAGAAGTCTACCTTGGATTTTGTGATTTTTGGGGGTGTTAGGAGTATTATCTAGACCTAATATTTTGTTTATAGGTTCCATATTACCTATTTAATCCCCTCATACCTTCACATTTCTTTATATAATAGGGTAATTTACTTTCATTATGTCTTAGACATAGGGTATTCCAAAAGAGATACACCCTGCAGACTTAGTATGAGAATGGTTAGGAAATGATTTGGGGAATATTAAAACATTAAATAATGGTTTAGGGAGTTTTTTTCAACATTAATTAACATTATTAAATCCTCATATGTTTTAGAGGCCAAACATGGTGGTCTAAATCCATATAGGTACTATGAGGCCTATTAGGCCTTGACTAGCCCTAAAGCTAAATTAGAGGGATAATACCACTTATATGGCTATATGAGCCTTTAAGTACATTTTATAATATTAAGTGGAAGTTATAAGGAGATTTTTAACGTTTATATTTTATATAAATTCATGGTAAATCCATTTCGTAGCTTAAGAACAACTCAAGGTTCAGAGAACGCCGGAAAGAGATCGAGAAGGCATCTTTGGAAACTCATATCTGTACAAATTCTTAGAATGGAGACCTAAGGAGTTATTATATGTTTAAATAGGCCATAAACATCCTTCTAATGATATTTTTTAATATATTTAATGTCTAATTTTTATGAATAAATGTTAAGGGTTAAAACCACCTAAAACCCTCTAAAACCCTTGCTCTTGACCTGATGGGAAAGAACTAGATATAAATACATCTATATTAGCTAGTATAACTTGGAAAATTATTTTAAATTACATATAAATCCTCTAGGATTATTCCCATCAAATTTAAGTCTACTCTATTTATAGAGACAGTGTACATGACTAGTTTTATTGATAGATTTTAGTGTTTTATAGGTACAAAGGAGTTTTAAAGGATGAGTATCACTATAGGAGATCGAATGGGACCTAATATAACCCATAATTTTCATATCTCACTTCATATAGTCACACAAGTACCTATACAAGCACCTTCACTTTAGGGAGTCCAAACTGGCATAGTGAATGGAAGGAGATCACCAAGTGAGAAGGTGATAAGTCTAATTGGGATGCATTTTAAGGTTTTATTAATGAATTGGGATGAAAGGATAATATTTAAAGTCTAATATCACCCCCTACATTTATTTTTTTTAAAAATTAAAGGTCACTTGAATGACAAGTGTGAGTAATGAGTGAAAGAAGGATGATAATGATTTTAGGTAGTGAGAACACTTGTTTAGAAGAATACCAATGGCTAGGGACACATATAATGCATGTTGGAGATTTTTATTAACCCTCCCATCATAGGTCACATGTGTAAATTTTTCCTTGTTTGATTTGGTGCTCCTAATAGAATCCAATGATGAAGGTAGTTTAAAAGAAAGTGATTGAAGGGTCTTACACCAATTTTAAGGAGTTTTCATGTCTTGGAGGGACATTTGTCCAAAGAGACATGTTGTCACAAAATATTTCATAATATAGGATTTTTTTCAATCCTCCTCCATAGTTTTGAAACATGGGAATACTTATAGGAATGTGGGTTTACCTATAATAGATGTATACCTTTAGGTTTAAGGACTAGCTCCTTGAATTTACCTTGAAGTGCTTATCACCTAAACTAATTGTTTACTTGTGTAAATGGAAAGAATTTTTCATGAAATTAAAACTAATTTAATGGGGTGATACACCATAATAATTTACACAAGATCATCATACTTATTTCACTAAGAAATAATACCTACAACAATAGCTTCAAAGTCTTAGAATGCTCTAACATTAGTATTTCAACATGATAGTGATATGCATGTAGCCTATCCAAGGTAAAATAATCCAATATTATTTGAAAACACTAAGGACACTTATACACCTAAAAACATACCCATAAACTTGACAACACTCCACGTTACCTACTAGAGTGGAACAACCTACATCAAACATGAAATGATTGAGAAAAAACAAGGATATATGAATATCTCTTAACTATTCATTATACATATCTTCACACACTTTGACAATATGATATATGAAATCAAAATAGATTTTGTTTATTTTTAAAAGGCAAATTATAACATCAATCTATCAGGGCTTCACCATACATGGAATAAAATTAGTCTACTAGAGCCAAAATGTCTAGTACTTATAGAATTTGAGACAAGAGAGAAGAGAATGAAGTCCAAGAATCACTAAACCACTTTTAAAGTTGATAAAATGAGTTACATCTGAATTTAAATGAATTATGATATATAACATGAAAGGTATACTTGTACAAATTTCCCTTAAAGCATGAAACTCCTAAAATGTGGCATAAGACTCTTCAACTTGCTCCTTGAAAATTATCTTCATCACTTGGCCTTCGTGTAATGTTCCATATCACACTAGGGATAGCTAATATGATTTAACTATGAAGGGTGGGTTAGAAACATAAGCCAAAATTCATTGGCTGTGTCCTTAATCACTAGTATTCTTCTGGACATGATTTATCACTACCTAAAGTCATAATCACTCCCTTTTCACTCACCTTTCACACTTGGCATCAAAGAGGTCTTTAGTTTCCCAATCTAATTGATATAGAATTTTGTGTGACACTTTTAAATATCCTTCATGCCCTTATATCCATTAGTAATAACTTAAAATTCCTCCCACTTGGATTTTTCACCTTCTTACTTGGTGATCACTCCTTATTCACTATACAAGTTTGGATTGGTTGAGATGAAGGTGTCAGCAGAGGCACTTATAAGTTTAGATAATGCAATAAATGGACATGGGAGGTTATCTTAGGTCCCAATATATCTCCCAAAATGATATGCATATCTTAAAACCCTTATATACCTGAACAACACACAAATTTGTCAATAAAAGCTAATTTTCACCCTGTCCATACAAGTAGGGTATAACTCAATGTGCTGGGAAGTCCCAATAATCTTTCTAACTAAACTAGTTTATATAGATGCCTTTATTTATACTTCTTATCCATTGATTCAATAACAAGGGTTTTAGAGGGTTTGGATATATTTTGACTCTTAAAAATTGTTCATACAATCCTAACATTTAATCCTCTAATAAATTCTACTAAAACCTTATTTGGGACCCTCCAAAAAAATTTCCAACTCCTTATGATCCCATGCTATGTGTCCATACACATATGAGCCTCTAAAATTTTCTTCATGATCTTTTCTCTTCATTATATATATGCATGAGTTATTTTAAGCCAAACTATGGTCTATCTATGGTCTCTTTTGAAATATGAAGGCTTTGACAAGTCCTATATCCTCCTATTAAAGTCATAAAATATGATGGAAGATTCATCCAATGTAGCTTAGTATATGCTTAGTGGACTTGGCTACACTTAGGGCCTAAATCTCCCTCTACATACTTTATTTATGTCTTCAAGATTGAAACATGATGTTTCATGATAAATATAACTTTCCATACTTTCTTCCCAAATCTCTAAGCCTCCTTGACACTTCCCTTTATCATTCACTTATCAAGCCTTTAGACTTGACTGCCTAGAGTACCCTCTATCTAAGATAGAATAAAGGGTATATATATGCTATCTAATTAGGAAATTTTAAGGTATTGGGAGGTCAATCAGGCCATAAATTTACTCTATACCCATTTTTATGGTTATTTCACACTCATAACACCCTCAAATTTCATGAAACCCCATACAAATTTTTTTAACATTGATTATGTGCAAGATTAATGAGTATGACTATAGGTGTACCTAAAAATAGATTTTACCTTATTTCCAATGTGATTATCATGAGGTATAAGGTAGATCACTTCCTTAAGTATCTTCTCAAATATATCTAATACTCCCAACCTTTTCCAAACTTCTCAATAAACACCTACTACTTGATAGACCTAGTTGACAAGTCCATTATACACTACATTTTCACTCAAAAGAGAGGTGCTTGTAGGTTTTACTACATGGTAATTCCTTATATAATTGACATAATATCATCCTTGAAGTATTTTAAACAATATAATAGTTTTAATTGTCCATATTATGCCTTGATTGAGACCCACACACTCACTATCTTGTCCAACTTACATGGTCACCCTATAACCAACTTGTAGGTGACATTTTATGATAAAAAAGGAACCTATAGGTGATGGCCTACATCAAATATTAAATCTCAACCCATTTTATTATCTTATATAGATTCATAATATCATTTATCTTCACAAAGAGTCACATATCCAAAAGTTAGGCCTTCATTTTATCTCAATTCGTTGAAGAGTTAATTGGACTTGCAACATTATAGAGAATAATTACATTATACAGTATAATGAATGCATGGAATGGGAATCATATATCATGATAATAATTTGAAAAAATAACCCTTTTTCAATCTAAAAAAGTAACCTTACACCTGTATTACATGATTGAAGAATTAGACCAATTGGCACTTCAGAGTGTTTCATCATGAAAAAGATCAAAATAAGGACTAGGTCTCTATTCAAAGGGATTAAGATAACTTGTCCCTGAATTCTTTTTCTAATAAACTCATATGACCCTCAAGTCTTCCTTTCACTCTATTACCTCATTGTTGATACTTATAACATCCTTAATCCTTAAATACCTTAAGGAGGGCTCAAGCAACCTCCAAAACTTGTGCTCTAATCTTGCTTAATCTCTATGGAAACCTATAAGTCACACTTGCAGGCATGACACAAATTTGTGAAGGTGAATCTTAGATAATGTGCATAGTGTATGGGATTATAACCCATCCTATACCTTCTCAAAGTCCCCAAATTTATGCTTCTCATCTTGAGTTACTTCAAACTAGTTAAATTTTCCTTCCAATGTGTTTATTCTCTTGTGAGACTCATGTAGATGTACTTGAAGTAGCAGACAAGGGTAGTGTATTGGAATATGAATAATATGTATGGTGTATGACCCTATAAATTTTCTTATATCCTATACTAATTCTCACATGGATCCTTTGAAACCTTAAGTAACTTGAAACCATCTACAATGCCTCCATTCTAATGTGGTTATCTCTTGTAGAGGGTACCTGTAAGTGCTCATCAATGGTAGAAGACTATGTATATGGCCTGAAATGATTTACATACTCAATCATATACCATTTGAGATACTTGGCTTAAATATTCATTTACAATACTATGCTCAACACCTTTTAACTCTTCATGGATGCTAGATAAGCTTTCATACATCTGACTATGAGTGAACACTTATAAGAAAATTAACTGTGTTGGAGGTTGAGTGCAAATCCATTAGTTATCTCCTTTGAGGTTGAGTTTGGAATTAGAGGGGGTGAAAAAAGATATGAAATACATGAATAACAACATATCACCTTCATATGTAACTACTAAAAATAAATGAAACCTTTGTAAATGGTGAAAATCTATCTATCACTCTAAATGAGACCAACCTACAACTTATGATGCTTGGCCCATAGAATAACTTTAAAACATGAAACCAAAGATGGGAATAATGAGATAAGTATGTCTACCTCTTTTATAATCAATTTCACAAATTGGATTGCACTTATAAGCTCATACAAGAAGAAAACTTGTAGGGTGTGAGAAACATGCATAAATAGATAGTCAACTTATTAAGCATGGTTCATAAAGCACAAGTGACCAATATTGGAAATCATACCATAAAATGGAATTATACTGAGCGTTCTATCCACCACCAAGAGTATTTGACCTGAAACCTCTCTTACTGGTCATACCATGAAGAAACTTGTTGACCAATTTTTCTTGTCTAGTTGAGTGATGGAGTAGAATGGTTTTCATCCATTTTTTAGCATTCCAAATTTGTTCAAGTGTTGAAAAGAGTTCAAGGAATTTGAAGAGCCATTCCACAAGCTTTTTCCATGTGTCACTCTCATGTATAGCCTGTACAACTTCTAAAACTACCCAAATTACCACTTTTCTTCTTGTTTCAATGTAGTATTTACAAGTTTCATTTATGTACAAATAATGACTAATAGTATCTAACATTATGGATGTTTATAGAGATTTTAGAACACTTGGACACCTAGGAAAACCATACCACCTTCATAAATGGCCCAAATATGACCCTATGTGACTAGAGATGACATAAGGGGTTAAAATGGAATATGACCAAGGTAATGACATATTAAATGAGACTAAATAAGAGTATGACACACCCTATAGGACCCTAATAAATCCCTATACAAGTTTTGGACTATAGGTTGTTGACTTATTTTGACTTTTGGTCAAAATAGTCAACATTCTTAATGATTTCTAGAGGTGGTATACTTGTTATGCCCAAGACCAATAGCCTTTTTCTATCCATTAGGATATGGAGCCACCTATGTATAGATATGGCACTAAATTTTCATTTGAAATGAACCAAAACACAATAAATAATAATAACAAGACACAAAATAACATACCACACACTTGTGCTTCATGAGCACTTGTGGAACACACACACACACACACATACCCAACTAACTAACTCAAACATAAACTAACTTAAAAAAATAGTTCCTCTTAGATCAAAGGTGAAGTTCGAAACCTCTCTTGCTCCATGAAATAAAGGAATGAATGAGGCATGTTTCTTTTTTATCCTTAAAATTAATGTCTCTATCTTTTTCATGGCATTTGTCAACCTCATTGACATGATCCTCAATGAAATCAAAGTAGCTACAACTAGATCATATATGGAAATCAACTCTTCTTGCATCCAAATAGCCTCAAATTTCTCATATGACTCCTCAAATACAACCTCTAATGTTGGTTCAACAAGACATAATTTATTAGTTTCCATGGTTCTCTCAATAAGATTAAGTTTCCTCTCAACTGCAAGTTCTTCAAGCTCATCAACGAGATTTACATAGTCTAACCAATCTTGGTCATTATCTTCCATTGAACACTCTTTTGCCACCTTCTCATGTACTTGTCCCTTAAATTTTCAAAGTTCTTCAATCTCTTGAAAGAGTTTCATTTATTATTGTCAATCATCCTTATTCTCCTTGTCTTCTAGAACCACCACCTCTTCAACCTTCTCTTCTTGATGTATGAAATCATCAAACTAGTCTTCTTTATGTTCTAATACCTCTGAGGGTGGTTTATCATAAGGCTGAGGTATGGATTATCCTTGAAGGACTACATCTTCTACCTTGGTCTCATGAGACTCTTATAAGACTATAACTTCTTGAGGAATGACTTGAAGTTTACCTTCATTCTTGATAGCACACTCAACTTCATGCTTGAGATGACTATTAACAACCTCATGATCAGGTATATACTTGTCATGAAAATAATTTAAATCATTTATCTACTCAAACTCTTAATTTATGGCATGAAATTTGTGTTGTAAGTCTTCTCCTTCATGACTATCATGTTTAAGAGTTACTTCATCATGAATAATAGGTATGGGGTCCTTGTCAAAGACATCTTCCTTCATGTTTTCATCAAATTTTATATGGATGGCTGTAATATGATCGTTAATGTATTTATCCTCATTCAAGAAAGTAGAGTTACATTTGTGTTCACCAAGGGGAATCCTTATGGTGGTTTCTTCTTCACATCTACTCATGACATCTTCTTGATTAGCTATAACTTTGACTTGCTCCTCTTCACTTGCTTCCCTCAAAATGGGCTATTTTTCAAGAAAGGATGAGGTTGGAGGTTAATGGATAGGCTCATGAATTGGATATGATGAATCAGGTGTGGTGGAGGGATTGTGAATGGATTTAGGAAAAATGAATTCTAGAGTGAGCTCATGGGGAAATGATAATTTGGGTTGGTTAAAAGAAAAAACACCTACATTAGCAAAAGTTGCACTTTACCAATAGCCTCCTTAAGGATATTCAAAATTATAATGTTCATTATTAATCTCTTTATCTTCCCACATCCTTAACCTATATATTAATCATTGGAAACACTTCTTTGCCAAGTTCAACTACTCATTGATTTCCCATTGAGTTTCCTCTTCATCTTCATCCATCCTCAACACATGCATACAATTTTGGGTAATACCTCTTAAATATTCCATTAGATGGTTATGGAGCACATAAAACTCATTATCCCATGTTCCTATATTATCTTCATTATCTATCAGATCTGGTATGAGTGCCAAAAAGGATTTGACATGAGATGGAGCTAATTTAAGAGGAGGAGGGTAATGATGGGGATTGAAGTTAGCCTTAACTTATTGTATTATAGCCTATAGTAATTTGCATCTTGACTTGTAATATATTCATGTAAAATTAATGGGATTTTCTAACTCCTCATAATAAGACTCATAGGAATCCTCTTGAGGTTGATAGGAATCATGGTATGGTTGGTAAGGATCATATTAGGATTGATAAGAAGGAATTTCTTGATAGGATTCTTGATAGCTTCCCTCATATGGTTGTCTAACAACATGATGTTGATGTGGAGAGGTAAATTTAGGACCATAGGGCTACCATGTCTCATAGGATTGGTATCCATTATGATAGTACTATTGAGGGGTATAATATGGTGTATGCCAAGGCTGACAGGGAAGTTCATAGTAGGGACATTCACCATAGCTATTCATATCAACCTCATAGGTCAAATTAAATATAATAACTAATCAAAACTTTAAAAAAAAGATACCTAGGATACTTTAAACTATAAGTTTTCATTTGGAGTCACCATTGGTTCTATATTGCTTTCTTCCAAAAGTTGATTAAAGGAAAGACACACTAATAATATTTCCACTCTCTTAGACCTTGGTCCCACCAATCATGCCAAAATTATTTTCACCAAATTTTTTACCCTAGAGTAGGTTTTTCAAGCCTCCTCTATATTTTGGAGACATGGGAATACTTATAGGTATGTGGTTTTACTTATAATAAAAGTATACCTCTAGGTTTAAGGGATATTTCCTTAAATTTGCCTTGAAGTGATTATCACCTACACTAACTATTTACTTTTGGAAAAGGGATAGAAGTTTACATGAAATGAAAAATAATCTAAGGGGGTAATACACCATAAGTATTTCCATAATATCATCATACTTCTTTCACTAAGAAATAATATCTATAATACTAGCTTCAAAGTCCTAGAATGCTCTAACATTAGTTTTTCAATATGAAGGTGATATGCATGAAGACTATCCAAGGTAAATGAACCAAAGATTAGTTTCAGATACTAAGGCCATTTTTACACTTTAAAACAGACCCATACACTTGAAAAAAATTCACATGACCTACTAGAGTGGAACAACCTTCATCAAGCATGAAAGGATTGAGAGAATGCAAGGATAATGAACATCTCCTAACTATTCATTATACATCTCTTAATACACTTTGACAAGATGATATATGAACTCAAAATAGATATTATTTATTGTTAAAAGGTAAATTACAACGTCAATATAGTATGGATTCACCATACATGGAGTGGAATTAGTCCATTAGAGCCAAAATGGTTAATACTTATAGAATTTGACAGAGGAGAGAAGAGAATGAAGTCCAAAAGTCACTAAACCACTTTTCAAGATAATAAAAGGAGTTAAATATGAAGAGGAATGAATTATGAGATATACCATGCAAGATATACTTGGACAAATATCCCTCAAAGCATGAAAATCCTAAAATGTGGTGTAGGATTCTTCAACTTGCTCCTTGAAAATTGTCTTCATCATTTGGCCTTCTTGGAATGCTCCACATCAAAATAGGGATAGATGATATGATTTCACTATTAGGGGGGGTTATAAACATTCCCCAACATGCATTGGTTGTGTCTCTAATCACTGATATTATTTTGGTCATAAGTTATCACTTTTTGTAATCATAATCACTCTCTTTTCACTCACCTTTCACACTTGGTATCAAAGAGGTCTTTAGTTTCCTAATAAAATCCATTTATAAGGTTGTTTGACACCTATAAAGAGCCCTCATTCCATTATATCCATCAGGTAGACCTTAAAAGGCCTCCCACTTGGATTTTTCAACTTCTCACTTGGTGATCACTCCTTGTTCACTATGTTAGTTTGGAATGGTTGAGATAAAGGTGTTATAAAAGTAACTTGTGAGTTTATATAATCTAATAAATTGACATGGGAGGTTATCTTAGGTCCCAATCTATCTCCAAAAAATATATGCATCTCTTGAAACCCTTTTGTACCTACACAACACACAAATATGTTAATAAAATATAATTTACATCATGTCCATATAAGAAAGTTATAACTCATGTGATGGGAAGGTGCCCTATATAGTCCTTTGTAATTTATAGTCATCTTCCTGACCAAACTATTTCATCTAGATGTCTTTCTTTTAACTTCTTCTCAACCAGGTCAAGAATAAGGTTTTTTAAGGGTTTAGAGGTATTTTGGCTCTTAAGGATTGTTCATGAAATTTAATCCTCAAAAAAATTCCATTAAAACCTTTTTTGGGACCCTACCCAACATTTTCAAACTCCTCAAGCTCCCATGTTATGTGTGTGTACACATATGAGCCTCTCAACTTGTATTCACAAACTTCTCTCTTCATTCGATGTAGACATGAGTTAGTTTGAGCCAAAATATAGTCTCTCTATGGTATCCATTTCAAGATAAAGGATTTTAAACATCTTATATCCTCATATTAAAGTAATAAAATATGATTAAATATTCATCTAATGCTAGGAGTGGGGTTAGAACCCCTTAAGGGATCTAGGCTTAGTGCAAGCTTAGTGGAATTGACTACACTTAGGGCCTAAATCTCTCTCTACATAACTTATTTGTGTTTTAAATATTAAAACATGATTGTAAATTATAAATATAACTTTACATACTTTATTCCCAATTATTTAATCCTCCTTGACACTTCCCTTTATCATTCACTTCTCAAGCCTCTAGACTTGACTACCTGGAGTACCCTCTATCTGAGACAAAACATAGGGTATCTCCCCTATTTTATCAGGATATTTAAATGTATGGGGAGGTAAATAAATCCATTAAGGTAATATATTCCAATTTTTAGAGTTAGGTCACACTCATAACACCTTCAAACTTCATAAAACCCCATATAGACCTTCTAAATGTTAATTGTGTGCAAGATTAGTGAGTATGACTGTAGGTGTACCTAAAAATAGATATTACCTTGTTTCCATTATGATGATCATGATGTATATTTTATATAAATACTTTAATTATATTATCAAATATATCTAATACTCCCAACCTTTGCCAATCTTCTCAATAAAGACCTTCTACTTGATAGATAGTCTACTATGCACTATATTTTCAATCAAATGAGAGGTGCTTGTAGGTGTAAACTACATGGTAAAACCTTAAATCATTACCAAAATATCATCCTTGAATTATTATATATAATATAATAATTTCACTTATTTAAAATGTGCCTTGAGTGTGACTCACACACTCACTGTCTAGTCTAACTTACATGGTCACCCTCAGCCAACCTATAAGTGATATTTTGTGATCAAAAGGGAACCTGTAGATGATGGCCTACATAAAATATTTAATTTCAACCCCTTTAATTATATTATATATATTTATAGTGTAATTTTTCTTCACAAATATTCATCTATTCAAAATTTAGGCCTTCATTTCATCTCAATTCATTAAAGAGCTACTTGGACTTACAACACTACAGAGAATAATTACATTTTATTGTATAATAATTCATGGAATGGGAGTCATATATAATCATACTCATTTGAAAAAATAACCCTTTTTAAATCCAAAACACTACCCTTGCACCCTTATTACATGATGGAAACATTAGACTAATTGGCACCTCAAAGTGTTTCAAAATGAAAAAGATCAAAATAAGGACTAGGTCTCTATTTGAAGGGATTAAGATAACTTATCCCTGAATTCTTTTTCCAATAGATGCATATGAATCTCAGGTATACCTTTCAATCCATTGACTCATTATTTATATTTATGTTATCCTCAATCCTTAAAAACCTTAAGGAGGGATCAATCAATCTCCAAAACTTGTGCTCTGATCTTGCTCAGTCTATGTGAAAACCTATAGGTAACACTTGCAGGTGTGACACACAATAATGAAGGTGCATCTCAGATAATGTGCATAGTGTATGGGTTTATAACCCATATTATAGCTTATAAAATTACCTAAATTTATGGTTTTCATCTTTATTTACATCAAATCAATTAAATGCTTCCTTTTAATGTGTTTATTCTCTTGTGAGACACCTATAGATGCACTTGTAATAACAAACAAGGGAAGTGGATTGGAATATGAATAATATGTATGGTGTATGGCCCTTCAAATAGTCTTAAATCCTATAATAATTCTCACATGGATCCTTTACAACCTTAATTAACTTGAAACCATCTACAATGCCTCCATTCTAATGTGGTTATCTCTTGTGGAGGGCACCTGTAAGTGCTCATCCATAGTAGAAGACTGTGTATATGGCCTGAACTGATTAATATACTCAATCAAATACCATTTAAGATAATTGGATTAAATATTCATGTATAATATTATTCTTAATACCTTATAACTCTTCATTACCTATGCATGGATTCTAGACAAGATTTCATACATCTGATTGTGAGTGAACACTTGTAAGAAACTTGATTGTGTTGGAGGTTAACTGTAACTCCATTAGTGATATCCTTCTATTTTGAGTTTTGAATTATATTGAGGTGAAAAAATATATTTAATTAATGAATAAAAACATATAACCTTCATATATAACCACCAAAAATAAATGAAACCTCTGTAAATGGTGAAAACCTATCTGTCACTACAAATGAGACCAACCTGCAACTTAAGATGCTTGGCCCATCAAATCAATTTCAACCATGAAACCAAATATGGTAATCATTATATGAGTATTTATACCTCATATATAATCAATTTCATCAACTTTATTGTATGAATAATCTCATACAAGAAGAAAACCTTCAGGGTGTGGGAAATAACATGTAAAAATAGACAATCAACTTCTTAAGCATGGTTCATAAAGCACAAGTGAAAAATCTTAGAGATATTACCATTAAATGGAATTATACTAAATTTAATATCTACCAACAATATCATTTGACCTAAACCTCTTGTACTGGCCATATTAAGAAGAAACTTGTTGACCAATTTTGCATGTCTAGTGGAGCGATGGAGGAGCAAAATGGTTTTCAGCCATTTTTTAGAATTTAAAATATGTTTAATAATTTAAATGAGTTCAAGGAAGTTTAATATCCATTATAAAAACTTTTCCCATGTTCCACTCTCCTCTATAAGCCATATAACTTCCTAAATTGCCCAAAGTACCACTTTTCTTCTTGTTTCAACATAGTACTTGCAAATTATAGTTAGGGACTGACAATGACTGATAGTATTTGACATGATAGATGTAAATATATATTTTATAACACTTGGACACCTAAAATTGTACCACCTTCATAAATGGCCCAAATATGACCCTATATGACTAAACATGACATAAGGGGTTTAAATGGAATATGATAAAGGTAATGACATATTAAATGACCCCAAATAAGACCATGACACACCATATAAGACCCTAATAAACCCATATACAAGTTTTGGACTATAGGGGTTGATCTATTATGACTTGTGGTCAAAATAGTCAGTAAAACCTTTATTGGTTTATTTCATACTCTACTCCTCTATAACATAATTGATTCTTATGTCTTGACAAGTGGTATTATGACCCTTGATCTCCACTTTTCTCTCTCCTCTTACATATTCTATAAGTACTACCCATTTTTTTCTTATCTAAGAATTCCACACTTGGTATGGTGAAACCCTGCCAATTTGATGTTGTATTTTCCCTTTGAAATAATACATGCAAAATGGTTTTGAGTTCACAAACATCTTGTCTAAGTGTGTGAAGTGATTTATGATGAATTCCAGTGATAAACATCTATCCTCATATTCTCTTTGTCCTTTCAAGTTTGGTGCAAAAATTTCTCATTCTAACATGTCATATGGAGTGTCGATATTATGTTTGATTACCTTTAAGTGTAAAATTTCCCTTAGAGTCTACAATCTGACCTATAGTCCACTTACCTTGAGGATTCTTATGCATATCACCTCCACATTGAAATACTAATGTTAGAACATCTTAAGACTTTGAAGCTAGTGTTGTAGGTATTATTTCTTAGTGTAAGAGTATAATGATCTTGTGGATATCTTCATGGTGTATAACCCACATAGAATAGTTTACTTCCATGCATATGTATAACCCTTTTCCCACAAGCAATTAATTATTAAAGGTGATAAGCACTTAAAAGCCAATCTAAAGAGCTAGCCCTTAAACCTAAAGGTCTACCTCTACTATAGGCAATCCATACGCCTAGAGGTATTCCAATGTTACTCAAATCTTAGATTAGGATTGAACAACATCCTATAGGGTGAAATATTTGGTACCATCAGGCATAATTGAATAATCGAATGTAGCAAGATCAACCTTGAGTGCCTACTAGTCCAACAAAAACTCTTGAATGATAAACAAAAGAGCATATGGTGGAGACTGAGTAGAAAGGATCTAGAATAGGTCATCATCTTTAGTGTTGTCCAATGTGGCCTTGGTAGTGGACACCTTCATGTCGATATATTATATTATATCATTGAATTTTTTCACCTATCACTAAACTTGTACTCCAATAAAGGTGTTGCATAGCATTTGGTTTTTCCAAGTCTTAAGCCATTGTAAAAATAGTATCATGGGCATTGCTAGAAGCTTGTAAAGTGGCATCCATATTGTTAAAAGTAGTTACACTATTACCCATAATAGTTTGGAATTTGATGTCCTGCATGAACTTTGGGTTAACACTACCCCATGTGTCATCCAATTATTACTTATAATCTAATAGGTGATGGACAACTTATCATTCTTGAGTCGAAGCCTATGAGACATCTTACTAATAAAATTCAAAGAGCTCACATAAAATCTAAATCTCAACCTTAGCAACTTTTCCCTATGCTCAGAGTTGGTCAAACTTCTCAATAGATAGCCAATCAATAATTAATTACATGATTTAAAGTGGTGTATATTCATGATCAGAGATATATTGATCACTAATGGCCTCTTTGACCAATCTAGGATAGACTTCTTCAATAATTTCATTAGCCTTACATAATTATTAGTGTAAGATGGTATTTTGTGCCTTAGTATTTGCACCTATTAATCCAAAGCCATAGCTTATTTGGAAATGGAATCCTAAAATGCCACTACCCATTCAATTTGTTTTGTTAGTGGTAGTTTTGATACATATAGAGAATCCTCTATAGTAGGTGGCATAAATTCCAAAGTAGAATTAGCCATGGTGGTTGAAGCTTGTTTTAAGGGAGTGATGGGAAAGGATAATGTGGTGATTTGGGATGAGAAGGATCAAACATCCCACATCTAAAGACTAGAACTAAGTGGTGTTAAATAAGGAACTTATGGTAAGTATGTGGTGGTCATGGTTAATGTAACTTTATAGGCACCTAGTATCACTTACTCTTCCAAATTTTGTTGTGCATCCACCTACACTATCAATGTCTATGAATCTTACTCCCCTATCATTTGATATGATTATTCTATGTTATCATGGGTTAATTTATTAAAATCCTTATGATTAACCTCTTCTTCATTATCTTGACTCTTCTATTCCGCATCGATGACCTATTTCTTCATAGTCTCTTCTTTGTGCTACTTCTACTCTTATTCCTATTTTTTAACATTAGCTTTCCTCTTCTATTCTTCTTCTTTTGCTTCCTTTCCTCTTCTACTTTATACTACTTGGATTTTTATTATTTCCTTTGTTCTTCTTCTTCTTTTTCCTTCTAATTTTCTTTTTCTTCAATATACTTTTTGGCTACATCATCAACAACTTGTATTTATTTTTCCTCTTCTATAGCTTATTACTTGGATTCCTCATCAATGGTTTGGTTCTTTTTAGCTTCATCATTTTCATTAGACTAATCATATGGTTCCTCTTCTTTCTTCTGTTGGACTAGTTATGCTTCATACTCTTTTGGAAACACCTCTACATCCTTGGCTCATTACAAAGCCTCAACATCCTCAATTGATGTTTGTGATACAACCTATTATTGTTTTTTTATAGCCTCTTTTTTTCTAGCCTCATCTTTATTATACCTCCTCTCCTCCTTCCTTTGGTGTGTTGGGCCCCATTTTGTGCTAACTAGTGGACCCACACCAACTAAGTATATCTCAACATGAAGCTATCATTGTAGATGATTTCTCTTTGGCTCTTTTAGTGCTAGCTAATAGGATCTTTAGAGGTCTTATACCAGCTGGTAAGTAGATGCTTAGCACCTAGGTTTTAAGGGAAATCTCTTTAATTACTTGCACATTGAATCTAGAGCATGCAAGTGGTATAGTAATGGGGCTGAAAAAATAATCAACTCTAGTGATAGCTCATCACTCAACATGTACCCATCCAACCTGGCACAAAGATGCTTCCCTACCTATAAAAACAAACTTGAACCCAGAGCTAAGGGATGTAATTGATGATAATAAATATTTGAAAAATTAGATCTAGATATATGCATGAATGTATTTATCTTAGGTTATAACATGGATTCTTTGGCAAACTAATCTTGTATCACCTAAGCTCTCTTACGAGTCATTGGGCATTTAGTAGTTTATAAATGAGCGTATGCTTTGATTTCATATTATGAAATCTATTTATTAAACTATTAATTGAATTAATAATGGTTTTAATTACATTTGAGTTGATCCATTTTATATATTTTTAGCATTATTTATGATTGTGACTCAAATTCTATAGTAATAATGGCATAAATTTCATTTTTGAATGTATCACAACATGAAGGTTTATTATAGGTTGCTAATGGAATCAATGTGCCATATAATGACTTTGATATAATTTAAAATTGACTAAGTGTTGAAACTAGCATGCACCTAAGTCCTAAAAATTGCACCTCAATAGCTAACTTGAGAATGAGCCCCAAATAACAAGCCATTTCCTAGATTTGATAAGAACCTGAATGGTGATAAGTTTGTTATCCCAAGGGCTTGCTCCCTTAAGATCCATAACTAGCCCAACATGAACTTATGCCAAAATAGGTATGTTCTTGGAGGTTTTATAATTAACTCAAAATAGACTTGCACCATTATAGTTGAAACTGATTTCCTTGAATAGGATTGTACCTATTGAACTTACCTAGAATGTTGTGCACTGATAGAATTGCCTAAGCTCACTCTATAAATGACCAAGTCCCAAAGAGACTAAGTTGTACCATGTTTTAACTATCCCAATATGGGCATCAGTCCCTTTTTTTAAAACTTTGGGTGATTTCATAAGGCTTATTTGTTGTGTAATTTGATGCCAGTGTAGTAGTGCATTTAAATGTTGTGCACCTAGGACTTTTCCACACTTGTGCCTAGTTTTATTGAGTCTATAATTGACTTGTATTTCTTGATAAGCACATGAAAATGAAAATGAGTTAATCAACAAAAATTCTACAATATTTTGGTTATATTACCAAGACCCATGTTAAATTTTATTTCTCTAATGGTGTAACAAAATGATGCTCTAAAATTCACTAAATAACATCAAGCACTAAATAGATCAAGTGGAAGATAGCTTTTTGTATAAGCATTTAACATGTCAAGGATAGAATCCAAAAAAATGGGTGCAAACCAACCTATATGATGCTCTGTACAAGGTGTTCTTTTATGAGCTACTTGAGCATGTGTACTAGTGGTTGGTTTCCTATACAACCTCTAGAATATGAAGCTATGGATAATTATTTAAGTGGAATAAAGAGTGTCTAGAGAGGCTTAAGAACCTAGATGACATTTAGATGTGTCCATTAGACAAGTGGTGGAGTGTCACGCTAAACAGTTATGTGTTAGAATTTGTAGTGTTGACATTCTCTTGCCCCAAGGAAGTAGATTATGAGTTCTTTCATGAAATAATACACATGTTCATAAGAGGACATGTCATTAAAATAGATAAATTAATGGTGGATTATGGTATTGAAAATGTAAGAATAGAAGGCTAAAATCATTATGTGTATGAGAAAGCATAGAAAGGTCAGAAGGGGAAGTGTAGGTGAGCCATGATGGAAAGGGAAGAGTAACATAACACTTGAGATATCTAAAGGTAGAACTATAACAAATAAAGTCATAGGTTGATAGAGGATATAGAACCTGGAAGTGCCAATAAGACCTGTAGTGAGTGAGAAAGGCATGGTGAAGGATCCCTTGAAATGCTTCAATGTGAGGAAAGAGGAGAAGAAGTAAGAGGCCAAGATTAGTAGTTGGGTGCAGAATACATTAGGGTCCTACAAGATGTGGTGATTGAAGATGCACCAAAATCACCTACCCCTTTGAACCTAAAACATAATCTCATGTGTTATATCCCCCATTAGAAGATAGAAGACTGATAACTAACCCAATTATCAATGTTGATTTTGATAGTATTCAAAATTTGAACTAACATTTTATGTTTGAGTAAGTGATTCCTCACAAGGAATTAAGTGAGAGTAATATGAACCCAGTGAGCACCAACCCATAAATCTAGAACATAAGTGCAAGTATTCTAATCTAGAGAATGTCAATTACACTGACTAGGCAATAGTCCATAAGAAGTGGCTTGGCATCATAAGTGAGTAGTACTGCACCATAAAGTTTGATGGTGCAACCTAAAACAACTAATTCAATGCTCAGCCCATTGACCAGTGGAGATGGAGGACCACTTCTAACACAAACACTAGGTGGGAAAGTGCCTCAAATGCTACTACCACACCCTCAATATATTTAATATAAAATGGTGATGCACTTTCCTAAGTATCATGGAGTAGAGAATGTATTAGAGCATGTACTCAAGTGTGAACTTCAATGGCACATTTAGGGTATCACCTAGTTAGAGTGTAAGGTGACTCAATCCATGACCACCTTGTTAGATCATGCCCATACTTGGTCTTGTAAATTTTATCTGAATTAGGCTATGGTTGATTATGACATACTAAAGGAGGATTTCTTAAAGGAATTTTATATTCTTGAGTTTTAGTAACAAAGCATCATAGTGCTTAAAGAGATCATCCTAGGGCTATTCAAGAGCATACACCTATATGATGCACATTTTAAGACTCTCCTCTCTAAGATTACATATAATTTCCACCTCTCCCAACACACACAATGGTTTGTTGGAGGCTTATTGGTACCATTCAAAAGATCATTATCCATGAAGACCTTGATATATCCCCATAAAGTGCTTGAATCCATGCTCTACGATGAGGCAATAGGTAGCATTGATATCAAGATCAAATTATTTATGGAGGCATATATTGCATCAATGACCTCCAAGTTATAAAAGCTAGCTGAGGGTTTGGTAAATGACACTCATAGTGGATTATGGTGTACTAACTATGAGATGGAGGGGAATAACAAGAATAATTCCCTATGAAGAAATTTTTGTACCTTATTGCTCAAAAGTGAAGTTTGTCATAGGCCACATGACTCTCACAACTATCCCCTATTACAGCATGATAGTCAGGTGAACACAACTATCTATTACAAGTTGTGTGACACCTATACTCACACAGTAAACTATTGAGTCATTGATGAGATGTGCTATAATATGGAGAGAGGATGAAATATGAGATAAAAATAGTTGGTGGGTAGGTGGGCCAAGGAAATGAAGGCTATGGCTAGTAAAATACTAGCTATGGGAATCAAATATGTGTGTGTGAAAGAGGAGGAGGAAGATTCCCACCATAGTCATGTTATAAGTGTCGGTTGACTAAGCATTATCAGTGCAACTTCCTCACATATATAATGTGTAGGTATTATTGAGGATCACATGTGGTCAAAGATTATCTAGACTTGTATAAGAAGTTGACTCATGGTTATCTTGGTACATATAAGGGTGTAAAAATGGTCAAAAGTGAGCCAAAGGAGGAAAAATGGACTCTTAAGCTATATTAGAATCACCAAGATCCACCTAAGTTGTAAACCATAACTTGAAGTGGGTTCATCACTCATTTGCTTACTATGCCAACAAAAAAATTGCACCTAGAATATGGTGATTCAAGTCGTACCAAGTGTATTACACAACCTAAGCCAAAATATCTACCCTACCCTGACCATGCATGATAGGACATATTGAAATAAGACATGATAATAATACAAAATTTATAGGGATATCTCTAGCTGGATAGAGATATAGAAGCACAAGTTATCACCTCATGTAGGAAGTAAGATAGTTAGGAGGCTGAAGTACAAGAGTTGACCAAGATCATGTACCTCATGCAAATTGAAAGGATGCTACCCTTAATAAAAAAATTCTTTTAGATCACATCAAGAAAAGGCTAGAAGAAAAGGTCATGCCTCGGATGATTAAAGTTGTTGTGTTGCATATGGAGTGGGTACATGAAGTAAGGCATACTTAGAATACAAAGTATGACCAAGAACTACTGGTAAATTCCACCATTAATGGATGGTATTTTTATGAGGTCCTTGTGAACACTAGTGCATAGGTCAACATTTTAACCAAACCACCTAGGATGAGATGGGTAGGCCATCTCCTCATATGTTATTCATGGCCAATAAACCCAAGCATATCCTATCAGGATCTTGAAGGGAACCAATGTAGATATTATGGGCACTAAATTCTAAGCCTAATTCAAAGTAATTGAGTTGGTAGATCATGATAATTATCCATTTCTCTTAGGTAGGCCATGATGCTATGCTAATAATGCAGACATGCACTTCAATAAGTGCTACATGACTTTTGATAATGGAAGATAGATGGTGGTGATCCCCCTATCAAATGATCTAGGGTATCTATATATGGAAAGTGTTGATCTCAAAGAATCTATAACATCACAGTGTAAGGCATCGAGAAGCTTAACCTAAGTGAACAATGAGTGCTTGAATGAGAGGATGGATAATCAACTTCCAAACAACTAATGTAGCCTATGATCAATGGGTCAAAGAGGCTTATGAAATCACTAGTTGAAGTTTTCACCTAGTATGAGGAACTATGCCAAGGCTAGCTAGAATGGGACTAATTAGGATTGATTGCACTCAGAAGAAATGGGTTCTCCATGCCAAAAAGATAGGGAAGAGGGTGTTTTGGTTGAGTATAGGGAAGCTTGTAGTTTTTCCAAAATATGAAGGGATCCAACCTATATAAAACTATATCCATGACATTGAAATGTGCATCCTTAAGTAAATAGATAGGATAGGTGCACTAGTACATACTCTAAGGATCACTATTGCTTGTTGGTGGGAAATACAAAGGCCTAGATTTCCAACTTGGAAAGATGTGAAGGTAGCATTATTCACTAGGTTTAGAAAGAGTAATGAGGACTTAGACATATCTACTTAGGTGATTCTGACCCAATAGCACATGTGTACTTGTGTGAAGAAACCTAGTTTATCTATGGTGAGAATATGCTAAGAAGCCTATGGGTGCATGCCTTCTATAGGAATTTGAAAACATGGGCATGAACATGGTACATTATAAATGAAACATGTCATGGGATACTATATTAGGAGGGACTTAAGGAGAAGTTCATGCACACATTCTCCTTCTCTTCACATAACTTAGACCTACTAGAGCCACTACAAGTCATTTTTAGGGTAGTGTTTGAGGACACTACCATCTTAGAATAACACTTTAGAGACATGTTTAGGGAGAAAAGACTAGTGATCCCAATGTTCTTTAAAGAGTAGGTGCTCAATAGTGACTCTATCAAGGAGGATTATGAGACCTAGAAGAAGCATAATTGGAGGGCTCTAACAAGAAGACAAAAACTTGTGCACCACATAGATGATAACACCCTAAATGAAGAATATTTGATGCATCTTTGAATTAAAACAATGGAGGGGATAAGGCAAGTTAAATAATCTTATAAAAGAGGAATGAACCCTATCACACACCACTAAATACCACCAAAGTAGACATCAGCATAGAAGGCAAGCCCAAGATTTCCACTATAGGCACAAACTAGTCTGAGGTAGAGATGGCACAAATCATAGACCTCCTAAAGGAGTTTTAGGACTTGTTATTGCATAATTAATGGGACATGAAGGGTACCCACCCTTACCTAGAAAAATGAATATCAAATTGGTGGAGGGTGTAAGGCCTATCAAAAATCACCCATATAGAATAAACCCTAATTTTTATGCCAAGGTGAAAATGGAGATTTATGAAATGATGTCCATGAGTGTCATTTACCCTATATAGGAGTTTTAAAGGGTGAGCCTAATGGTTATAAGAATCAATAAGGATGGGCACATCTAGATCTACATTAAATATAGACTTTTGAATGTTGCTTGTGTCATTGACCCATTCTTGACCCCATTCACCAATGAGGTCTTGGATGGCATCATAGGCTAAAAAATATATATATTAACTAATGGTTTCTTGAGATACCATTAGGTGCAGATCGAGGAGGAGGATAATCTAAAAACAACCTTTACCACTAAATGAGGTTGTTTTGCTTATAATGTGATGCCCTTTGCACTCAACAATGCACTAACCATATTCTCCAGAGTGGTGATCACTACTTTCAAAGACTTCATCTATAGGTTCCTCCCATTCTATCTCAATGAATGAACTATATATGGCCTTATAAAGGACCACTATGACAATCTGCACCTCATGTTTGAGAGGTGTAAGGAGCTTGAAATATATTTAAACCTAAATAAGTACATCTTTGAAACCCCTTTTAGAACATTACTCAGGCACATCATCTACAAGGATGGTTTGCTTGTTGATCCTACAAAAATAACCATCAACATTCATTTCCAAACTCCTTTAATGTAGAAAGACATTCACACCTTTCTAGGCTAGTGTGACTATTACAGGTAGTTTATAAGGATATACATGAAGATTAGAGTACCTCTAAAAGAGATCTTATGAAAATATTTCCCACTCTATTAGAGTAGAGTGTAAGAGGAGGCTTTTGAGGCATTAAATCTAAAACTAATGAGCACACCAATTCTACAATTCTTTGACTAGACCACTCCTTTTCATGTCCATGTTATTTCTTTGAGCTCCATAATTAGTGCCATATTGGTACAATCAAGTGAAGGAAAGATTGATCACCCCATATCCTTCACAAATAGGAAATTGATGAAAGAAGAGTAAAATGACACCACCATCAAGCATGAGGCACTAACAATGGTCTATGCCTTAAAAAAATTTAGTAAATATCTATTAGCGACCCCATTCATCTTCTTCACTAATCATGATGCACTAAATTACCTTATGAACAAGCCTATTTTACACATATGCATATGTAGTTAGATAGTTCTATTTTAGGAATTATAGTTTTCATTTGTTGTCAAACTTGGAAAGTAGAACTTGGGGCTAGATCATTTATCTTGCATAAATTATGGTGATGTGGTAGTAACAATTGAGGATGATATATTTGACATGTAATTTTACATAATCCAATGTGTCCTTGAAGACTTGGTGGAGATTTTTGCTTTCATAATATCTAGTTTGCACCCCAGACCATGTCTAATAAGGAAAAGAAATAACTTGTTATTTGCACTTCCCCCTTCTAACTCAATGAGGGGGAATTATATATAATAAGTAGATATGAAGTACTATGCTGATGTGTTTTAGAACACAAAAGGAAATCCATATTGAAAGAGATGTATGAAGGAATCGAAGGAGGCCATTACATTAGAGACACAATAACACACAAGATATTATAGTTAGTTTTATGGTGGCCAAGCTTGTTCCAAGATGCAAAGGATTGCACTAAGGCATGTGATATATGTCAAACCATCAAGAAGTCTAACCATTAGGATGATATTCCTCTCATCCCCATTCCTTCCTAGGTACCATTTGAGAAATGGGCCATTGATTTTGGTTGGATAATAACTCTCATAGTTCGATGCATAGGTGCATAGTATATTAGGGTAACTACTAATTATTTCACAAAGTGAGTTGAGGCCATGCTCATAAAAAATTACATAGCCACCAAAAATATGTGTTTCATTTGGGAGAACATAATAATTTTATATAGGTACTCAATTAGTCTGACTAGCAATAGGGGCACTCATTTCATCAATGATATGATGTGCATCCTCTTAATTGAAATCATGATGGTGTACCATAAAACTAGCCTTATCACCCACAAGCAAATGACATAGTTGAAGAATTTAACATGATCTTAGGAACTTACTTGATGAAGATATGTGATGTTTCTCCCAAATATTGGGATGATAGAGTGTCAATGGTAGTAAGGGTGTAATGCACAATATACAAGTGCCTGAGCAAGGCAACACCTTTTCAAGTGGTGTTTGGCATTAAATCAGTTCTCCCCATGAAATTCATGGTTCCATCCTTACTCATTACATTAATTGGTCACTTATATGACCAAGAATCTTTATGTATAAGGTTGGAAGACTTGGAGTGCTTGGATGAGAAGTGTGTCCCAGTAAGGTAGAGTCAGCAAATCAAGAAGGCATGCTAGAAGCTCTAGCATTATAAGCACATCAGGCACAAGGAGCTAACTAAAGGAGCATTGGTGCTACTCTATAATTCTAAGTACCTTAAGTAAACATGAAAATTATAGATAAGGTATATGGGCCCCTATATCATCCACCACATATTGGAGATAGGTGCATCCAAATTATGCACATTATTCAAGGAAATTATCCTTGGGCATTTCAATGGAAACCAACTAAAGTCATATCAAAAATAGGGTGGCACCTATGCCATAAGGACATTGACTTCTTAATCACTAGTCAATTTGAGTTGAGCTAACTAGAATAATGTTTAGTGCAAGCCAAACAGTTCTAAATTTTGTTTTGATCTTTGTGTAGTGTAAAGAGTAAATAAGTGGTGCTTTGAAGCTCATCAAGATAATATCATGACACTTCACACATAATTCCATCCAGGTGAGTTGATCACTTACACTTTCTAAATTACTTAAGGCTAGACACCTAACTTTTTAGTCCCATGAAGATTTCTAGCTTCAAAAAATAAAGTGCAAAAAATCATCAAGCAAGAGATCCAAGAGATAGGGCACTCTAATAGTAATTTCATTTAGCCTCTCATGTATAATTCTAATTGGGTGAGTTGAGAACTTGTTATTTCTAAGTGAATGAGTCTAGACATCTAAGTAGTGGGTACATGAGACTCATTAGACTCAAAAAAATGTGTACAAAAACTTGTGTACAAGGTCCCAAATGAAGGTAACTTTCAATCCCATAAGTTAATTAATCTGGCCTTTCACACATAATTACAATCAGGTTAGTCTAGCACTTGCACTTTCTAAGCACATGAGGGTAGACATCTAAGTGGTGGGTGTGTGAAAGTCATCAGATGTAAGAAGATGCACATGATCTATATGTGTAAGGTGAACATTGCATGGCACTTGGAAGCCCAAGAATGAACTTCTCTAGTGATTTTATTCATAATACTAGTTAGATGAGTCAATCCCATTTGCTTTCCAAGTACTTAGGTCTAGAAAAATAAGTTTTTGGTCATGAGGGAGTTACCAGACTTTGAATATTTGAGAACAAAATTCCAAAGTGCATAAGTGCAAAAGTAGCCTTTGTTCTAAAGTTAGAAAGAGGCACATCAATTGATCATGTACCAAAGATCAAAGGATAATGTGAAGATACACAAACATGGTTGTGTACAAGAGAGAAAGTGAATATGCATAATCTAATTGTGTGCAAGAAAACTAAGAAAGGAGATTGAAGCATTAGAGGGCTAATGCAATGAATTTGTATGGGGTAGGGTAGGCTAAGGCAAAATGAAGCACAAGAAACTATCTAAGATAAAGAGGTGCACTTGAAATGGAAGAATAGTAGGAACAGAAAGTGTAATCAAGGAGGTTGAATCATGCACATGTGAGGCACTGTGCCCAAGTTACCATAAAGAAGGTGAAGGTCAGGTCGAGTGAACAAAGCATAGAAGGAGAATCATCAAAGATAGTTGGCATCCACCAAATTTAAGTGGGAAGTGATTGTGTGAACTAAACGTCACTTCACAAAATTACCATTAGAGATCATTTAATGAAGTGATTATAGAGGGAAAAATATATGCATTTAATGTGTTAATGACAAGGGATTTTCACATATTTTATGGAATTTTGCATTTTCCAATAAATCTAGGTACCGTCGTGCCATAAAACATATGTATTAATGATGGTAGCTACAGAGGGGTATAAATAAAAAAAATCACATGGGTTTAGTTTGGAAACCTAATTATAATTTAATACTTAGAGTGAACCCAAGTGAAGAACAACAAACTAGAGAGATGAAGTACAAAAACCCTATCACAGTGAGAGTCCAAGCATGTATAAAAACCAAGAGTGAATTGTTGTAAACTAAGAAGATTTTCATTCATAGTAAGGCTGATTTGGAGAAGTGTGAGTGAAGAATTTAGTAGAATCAGATAACTAGAGATGGTATTTTTTGTCTAGGATACCATTAGGAACCAATAAATCTCAAAAGCTAAAGGAAACGTTGTAGACCTTGTGACTATCAAAATACCATCACCATTTAAGGCTTTGATAAACCATACCTACTACACTTTAATATTAGTAGGTTTAGGATGATGAAGAAATGGAAGGGATCAAGATTAGATCAACCATAATAGGATTTGAAATGGGCATGTAAGATACCCAAAGTGGCCACTACAAAAATAATAGTATGACAAGTGGAAGCAGTGAACATGACACAAGTGAACACTAAAATTCTCACAAAGATGTCCTACTAAGTAATGCAATTTCCCCTAGAGGTCATGATAGGGGAATATTGGCACTATTTTATGCACACATACCAACTAAATTAATATAACTATTGTACATCAAGTCACTTACAAGATCACATGAAAGATTATATGGTGAACATAGGGCACAAGATGGCACAAGGTGATGCCCTATTTGACATCTTGATCTAAGATGAATTGATAGATTTTGGCACAACTCAAATTTATGAGTTACCATGATTCAATAAGTTATAGGAGCTTGTATAATTCATAATCTCATGCATCCATGAGGACAAAATTTACTTTTTAGGGAGACACATGAAGATTTTAACACAATTGATAAAGAGAATAATTGGGTTTCTAGATGCCAGTCAGGACATCCACTAGATGATGGATGATGATGAAGAAGTGGAGTACATGGCACAAATATTAAATTAATTCAAAGGGGGCTTTTCATTCCCTAGAAAGGAGTGTAAATACATTAATATGAGGGTGGAAGCATGCCTTATAATCTCCAAACTATGCCCACATAGTCGATGGACTAATGTGACTAAGGATTACCTTTGCATCACTTATCACATGGTGCAAGGTGTGTATTTAAACATTGACAAATTCATCATTGATGAATTTTTGAATAACATGTAGGAATGACATAAGGTAAAATGTAAATTCAAGTGGGGATCCATTATCATCTTAATTATCATAGAATAGATTTGAATTCTAGATGACGATGAGGACAACCTCTAGATATTTGAGTACAATAACTCCCTGATGTAGAATTATAAGGACTTTAAGAGACCCCTCTCTTTTCTCACAAAATATAAGACTCACATCATGGGATGGTGCAAGAGGTACATAGAGGTCTTGGGGATGGAGTGGTGCATCTCATAGGAGGTCAATAAAATGTTTTTTGGAATGGTGGTCTTTGTCATTATGTAACACAGCTATGTCATGTACCTAGTACTTGTAGATGGAAATAGGTCAAGTTAGCTAAATCTCCCCTACACCTTCTTGTAAAAATACTTTAGGGAAGAATTCTGTAGGATCCCTAATGCATAATAATTAGACATCATATTATAAGAACTAGATATTGAGAGGCATAAGATGGGGTGCCAATTCATTAACACATATGGGAAGGATACTAAAGATGAAGAGGATGAGTCAGATTGCACTGACATCTATCCTCTCTAAGAGGTAACCATAAATGGGTTCATCAATAGGCTTTATTATGAGATTAATCCAAATAATAATCCAATCACAATACAAGTGATGATCCCCCTATTTGGATCGGTGATGAATGGACCCTAGTGCCACTAGAGAAGAAGTCTTCTAAGAAAAAGAAGGGGGAGAATTTTGAAGAGATAGAGGATTGCATAAATTTGAAGATCACCTCAGGTAAATAAACCTCTCTTTCAGCCCCCACAAAGAATCATGTGATATTTTTTCCAAATACTTCCCCTAGCACCACAGAGAATAATAAGGGGAAGGTTCCTATTGTGATGTTGACAATAACCCTGTCAAATATAAAAGAGGAAGGATAAGAAGAAGAGATGGAGGAATAAACATTTGGAAGGGGAGTATATATTGTGCCTGAGGAAGTCAACTCCTTGTCAAGTGAAATTACCCCCTATCCACCCCCTCAAAGTGAATTGGAGAAAAAAATGAAGAGATGGAAGAAACTCAACCTTAGTGATGTCGACATCCAAAAGGCATGAGAGTTGGAGGAGAGAAGAGAAGAAATGAAAAAGACAAGTATGTCAAAAGAAGCCATTGAGATGGTTGAGTCTAAAAAGCATAGGAGATAAGAGGAAAAATGAAAAGTGTAGGCCATGAAATGATTTAGGGTCATCTTGAAATGCTCACAATTTGTCTAGAGTGTGTCTTGAGAGGGTGAAATTTTGAATTTGAATCTGAATTAGTTTTCCTTTCAAAAGGGAATTTCAAACTTTCATGATGTATTTTTAGGTATAAATGAGTCTATTTAATGTTTAATTGAATAAAATTCATTTAATATACCTTTTATGGTCTTATAAAGGTCTTAAGATGAAAATAAAGACATTTGTTAAGCTAGTTTGAGGTGGAAGTCCACCACCCTACATTGCACTAGGAGGTTATTGAACATTCTTGATAAAAAATCAGTTATAAATATTATTTTTAGGAGTTTACACACACACACACACACACACACACACACACAAAAGATTTTTATTAGGTGATATATTCAGTCTACATAGGTGGTAACCTCTCATCCCATTCGAGGATGATAGATAATGAAAGTTAAAGATAAACTTTGTGAAGAATCAATAAGTGTTTGTATATAAGAACTCTGTACATAAAGAATCTACATTATGTTGCAAAGAATAAAATGTTTTTGGAAGGTTTAGAATGGTTAGTTACTTGTTTCATGTTGATGAACTTTTTTATGATCCATATATACAATATTTTGTTATAATAATTCTAAGGTGGAATTGGGAGCAGTCATTACTCTTTGAAAATAGATAGACTACAAACTAGAAAATTTTGTGCTTGTGTTTAGTATTGTATCTTGTTTGAATACAAAAGTTATTGAGGAAGGGCTTAAAAATGATATAGGATATGGAGACATGAATGTTCAATTTGACATAATATTTTTTCATTATACATTTATTCAAACAATTGTTATAACATAGAATGTTCATTGTTAATATCCATTGAAGGTATAAAGATACTAATATAGGATTCTATAGATTGAGATCCTTTGGTATTCAATCTTGTTATGATTAAAATGTGATTTAAAAGGGTTTTATGTGATCATATAAGGTATAATATAACCTTTTTGTAGTGTGTGAATTCTTTATAAGTTGTAAAGACAAAGAAACTTAGACTACCTTGTTTACTGTCAATAGAACACAATAATAAAGACTCTTGTTAATATGTGATCTAGAGATTAAGATATGGTGATCATTAAATGGAAAAGTTTCAATGTCATTATATATACCTTTAGGAATTAGTTATACCTCTTGAATTTTTTTGAAATGTTCATAGTGGATTTTTATGCAATCTCAGCCTGTGACAGGGCAAGAAAAATGCTAGGTTAGGGTTTTAGCATTTACAAGAATATTCATTAGCCAAAAAAGGCCCAAACTTGGATATTAGGACTATATTTTCCTTGTCTAATATATTTTTTAGTTTCAAGTTGGTACCATCATTATTTCATATGGATTAGTGACTATAGGTTGTTTTGAGCCTAAATAGGCCTAATTAAGGACTGAGGTAGTAAGAAAATAGGGCAAGCGAGTGGAGATTGGTCAAAAGGGAAATGGTGAAGTTAGAATACTCTAAGGGAATATAAAAAATGGTCTCAAATTATGTTGAAAATATGTAAATAACTCTAACGAAAGATGATTACCCAAAATAGGGATAATAGGAGGTAAAGCTAGAAAAGAGCTTGTTTAAAAAGGTGAGTAGTCAGATTGGTTTTCCTGATTATGTAGAGTTATAAAGGATGTTAAAATAAGGTAGTAAATATATATATGAATTAAATCATCATTTCATTTTATTCCCCATACAAAATTAGTTTTGGCATTGAGGACTTGTGAGAGTGTCACGAAGGTCAAAGAGTGCATATGAACAGTGAAATATGAAACTAAATGGAGGTTGTTGGATGGGATATTTTTAGTGTGAGAATAATTTGAAAAATAGTATAGCATTATTATAAGATTAATTATTAAATATCTTGATAGCCATTTTCACATGGTTATCCCAAAGGGACTAAGGGGAATGAGTTTTGAATGAAGCATGGGAGTGGTTAAGAAAGATTAAGGATGAATGGATGAAGAAGTAAAGTGACTGCAAGGGTTTAGAAGATTTTAAAGGTAGAAAAAGGATATTCAAAAAATAACTTAAATACCAATGAAGAAAATTATATCAACTAGACCAAGTAAGAGATGATAGATAAGCCTAATAAATGTGAATTGAATGTAATATTGATGCATGCAAGTAACAGAGATTGAAAGAGCAAAGTTATAGTGGATTAGCTATGCATAATTTGGTATCATATCCATTTTGATACTTTAGGTAAGGTAAATACATTGTTATTATGCAGGTTGCATGAAGTTGTAGGTAAGAAAGTGAGGAGTCTTATTGGAGGACAGAGTAGGAAGGCATATTGAGAATGTATGATGTATTTTATGGTTGCTTTATTTGATTTGAATGTATGACTAATTGTAAATAGTAAGTATTGTGGTGTCAACCTTGAATCAAGAGGAGAGAAGCTCATAAATAGATCTCAAGGAAGAGAGAATAGTCCTAGTGTAAAGGATAAAAGAAGTTGAAAGGCCCAAGTATGGTCTAAAATAGAAGGTTCCAAGTGAGAACCAAAAAGATATGGTCTAAGTGAGACAAAAATGAGGAGAATAATGTGCCTAAGTGAGGTACTCAAGGATAAGATGAGAGAAGAGGTATAAATGAAAATAAAGATAAGGTTAAGCATGAAAGCCACAAGGAGAAGATCGTGCATCAAGACACCAAGAAGAAGATTGAGATGGAGAGAGAAATGGCAGAGATGAGGTAGTAAATGAATGAGATGCTGATCAAGATAGAGTAGATGAAAGAGTTTGTGAACCCGCATCTTGGATGGGTCATGAAAATGAAGCCACTCAAGTGGCCAATCAAGAAATTAGTGGAGAAGAGAAGAAGATAAAAGAGGAATGACAAGAAGGCAATCAAGCCTCATGTTTTGAAATCTAAAGATGTATTGGTATCTATGAATGTAGGTTTGAGAAATGAAGAGAAGGAAGAGATATTTGAGCCCATTCATAGGCTTAAGGAATAAAAGGAAGAGGTATATGACCAAGTGGTGATCAAAAGGAGTCAAGATGAAGAAGAGACTCAAGGTAGAGTCATGTTGATGGAATAAGAACAAATAGTTCAGCGATTGTGGAATTAAGATAGCATGAAGAAGGAAGAGATCCTCACTCAAGAGGAGGCAAGTGAAGCTAAAAGAGAAATGGGAAAACATCATAAGGAAAGGTTTGAGTTATATTAAAGTTTGCATGAGTCTTTAAAGTAAGAGTATGGAGTTGAACCTCATCAAATGTATAAATAAGTGGTTAAGGAGGTTACCAAGGAAAGCATAGACTTATGGAATACAACATTAATGTCCAAAATAAGAGCATTAATGAAGGAAATGAGGATTTAAGAATATGAAGGTACTCCCTGAGATGAAGTTGTAGCTATTGAAATTGAAGTATAGGTGGAATATGATGGAGAATCCATGTAAGGAGAGAAGCAAAATGCATTGATAGTTGATACAAAGAAAGAGATTAAAGCATATAAAGCACATGAAGGTGTTTCGGATCAAGAGGAACAAACAATAAAAGAAAAAAGATGGATAATTCATCAAGGACGTGAGAAAGACTATGTTTTCTTTAATGAGTTGTATTTTGTAGGCATAACATGGAGGAAGATGGAAAGAGGCAAGATAAAGTATAAGTGCCGCAGTCAAGAGCACACACACATATATGAGTGTTTGAAGGAAGAAGAACATGGGTGTCAATAATTTTATCTCATTTGGAGTATCATGCAGGGGCATATTGGAATTCTCAAAATTGGTTTAAAGTGTGTCTTGAGAGGGTGTAAATTTGAATTAGTTTTCTTACCAAAAGGTATTTTCAAAATTTCATGATGTATCTATGGGTCTAAGTGAGTAAAGTTGATGTGTAATTGATGAAAAATGATGTAATAGACCTTTTATGGGCTTATAAATGTCCTAAGATTAAAATATATATTTTTTTCAAGCTATTTTGAGGTGTTAGTCAACCACCCTACATTGGACTAAGAGGTTATTGAACATTTTTTTATCAAGAATCAGTTAGCAATCTTGTTTCTAGGAGTTTTTATTTAAATAGGAGTTTTATTATGTGATATATTAAGTCTAGAGAGGTGGTAACCTCTCATCCCATTCAAAGATAATATAGAATTAAGGTTAAAGATAAAATTTGTGAATAATCAATAAATGTTTATGTATAAGAACTTTATCTATAAAGAATCTACATTATGCAGTAGAGAATGAAATGTGTTTGGAAAGTTTAAAATGGTGAGTTAATTTTTTTATGATGATGAACTTGTTTATGATCAGTATAGACTATATCTTGTTATAGTAATTTTAAGGTGGAATTGGGAGTAGTCATTGTTCTTTGAAAATAAATAGTTTGTAAACTCAAAAAAATTGTACTTATGTTTATTATTGTATCTTGTTTGAATACAAAAGTGTTTGAGGAAGGGTTTAAAAAGGATATAGGATATGGAAACATGAATGGTAAATTGTATATAATATTTTTTCAACATTCATGTGTTCAAACAATTTCTGTAACACAGACTGGTCATTGTTACTATCTATTGAAGGTATAAAGACACTAATATATGATTCTATAGACTGAGGTCCTTTGGTCTTGAATCTTTGTATGATTACAATGTGATTGAAAATGGTTTTATGTGGTCATATAAGGTATAATATAACCTTTTTTTAGTGTGTGAAGTCTTTAAAAGTTGAAAAGACAAAGAAACCTAGACTACCATGTTTACTACCAATAGAACATAGTAATAAAAACTGAGATTTCTTGTTAATACATGATCTAAATATTAAGGGATGATGATTATTAAATGGAAAAGTTGAATACTCATTATATAGACCTTTAGGAAGTAATTATACCTCTTGAAAACATTTGAAACATTCAAAATGGATTTTTATGAAGTCTAAGCCTGTGATAGGGCATAAAAACCCTAGGCTTTAGGGTTTTAGCATTTGCAAGTCACTAGCCAAAAAGGCCCAAACTTTGTTATTAGGATTGTCTTGTCCTTATCTAATATATTTTTGAGTTTAAATTTTATACCATCATTATTCCATATGGATTAGTGACTGTAGGTTGTTTTGAGCCTAAATAGGCCTAATTGAGGTAGTAAAAAAATAGGGTAAGCGAATGGAGATTGGCCCAAAAAGAAATAGTGGAGTTAGAATACTCTGAGGGACTATAATAAATTATCTCAAATTGTTTTGAAAGTCTATAAACAATTCTAACCAAAGATAATTACCCAAAATAGGCTAGTAGGAGGTAAAGCTAGAAAGGAGTTTGTTTGAAAAGGTGAGTAGTTAGATTGGTATTATTGATTTTGTAGATTGATAAGGAATGTTAAAATAAGGTAGTAATTCTATATATGACTTCAATCATCACTTTGTTTTATTCCCCATACAAAATTAGTTTTGGCATTAAGGACTTCTGAGAGTGTCATGAAGGTCAAAGAGTGTATATGAATAATAAAAGATGCAACTAAATGGAGGTTGTTAGATGGCATATTGTTAGTGTGAGAATTATTTAAAACCTAGTATAACATTATTCCAAGAGTCATTATGAAAGATCCTTATATCCATTGTTACATGGTAATCCCAAAAAGACTAAGGGGAATGAGTTTTGAATGAAGTAAGGGAGTAGTTAAGAAATATTAAGGATTAATAGATGGAAAATTGGAGTGAGTGTAGTGTATGGGTTTAGAAGATTGTAAAGGTAGAGAAAGGATACTTAAAAACTAACTTAAAGACCAAGGAATAAAATGATATCAACTAGACCAATTAAGAGATGATATATAAGCCTAATAGATGATAATTGAATCCAAGATTGATATATGTTGGTAATAGAGATTGAAAGAGCAAAGTTATACTATATTTTCTCTACAACATGAAATGAATAAGGCTGAGAGAGAGAGAGAGAGAGAGAGAGAGAGAGAGAGAGAGAGAGAGAGAGAGAGAGAGAGAGAGAGAGAGAGAGAGAGAGAGAGAGAGAGAGAGAGAGAGAGAGAGAGAGAGAGAGAGAGAGAGAGAGGTTATGGATAGCATGGAACCTAGAAAGGAGAAAGCAATAGAAGAAGTGCCTAGTGCTCACACCAACTAGGTAAAGGAAGCAACACAATATGTGTGCCCTAGTTCTGAAGGGATGTCTAAAGACAAAGAAGGTGATGTTAGTTCCTTACAAAAAAAGATAGAGAAGGAAGTAGAAACCCTGATGGGGCAAGAGGAAAGCAAGGATAGCATCAAGGGAGAACCTAAGGAGATTCACACTAAAGAGCCATAACAAGAAGAAGAAGTAGATAAAGGGGAAAATTTTGAGGAAGAAACCCTATAGAAACAAGATGGTAAATCTATCACTAAAGAAAGAGAAGAGGTGGACCAAGGGGAGAAGTTCAAAGAAGAACCCCTAAGAGAAGGAGAAAAATAAGACATTGGAGAAAGCCATAGCACCACTGGGGAAGAACAAGAGAAGATGGAGGTATCCATCAAAAAAGAGGAGTATGATCTGAGCTATAGAGAAAAATCATAGAAGGGGTTCACCAATGATGATTATTTTTATATGATGAAGTGCATTCCCCTAAAAACTACCATAACCCTAATACACCATTAAGTTTCTTGGGTTCTTGATTTCTACATAGACAAGCCTTAGTTTAAGGTATCAAGGAAAGCAATTCAAAGTGCCAAGAAACCATAAGAGGGCATGACTACCAAATTATAAATTTAAAAGATATGAACCCCATAAGGTCTACTAACTCCCTCCTTAAAATGGAATCAGTTATAGCACACAATAGCATTATTAATGACGTTCATGCCAACAAGTGGAAACTCATAGCATAAGAAGCAAAAGAAGAAATAAAAGTAATGAAGCTCAAAATATAGTAGTTGGTCAATCACATAAAAAATAGGATCCATCTCTTTTGGATGGTGTTGATACTTCAAAAATGAGAGAGGTTGATAAGGTTTTCACACTAGTAGACCAAATGCTCCACAAGATGAATTTGATGTTAGAAGAATAAGAAGACCCTTGCAAGTCCATCAAAAGAGAACTAAAAAAAATATTGATATAGTAGAGGATCTCTTCATAATTTAGAAGAGCACATAGAAGAAGCTAATGCCATCTATTATAACTTTTCCACTCAAGTGTCAGTTATCAATGTGCACCTTCAAAATGTGAAAGAGGAAAAGGATGCTCTGATAAAACATGTTTTCACTATAAATAGGACCAAGTGCATTTAGGTTATGGTGTAGTTCAACACATTAAGTGCCTAGATGAAAACCTAGGAGAAAGACAACACTCTTTTGTGCCTTTCAAATAAAGGCAAGTGACCAATGGGATATATTAGATGGTGGGGTAAGAAGAGTGAAGGAAAGGCTGGAAACCTTCAGAAAAGAACAAGAAAGCATGGATGTGCTTGTACTCAAGGATACATCAACTTAGGTAAAAGTTACTATTGAAAAAATTAAGCTCACCATTTAGGGCTTCAAGGTGGAACTACAATAGGGTACACCCCAAATTTTGCATAACAAAGACACTAAAAGACTAGTCTGAGGGTAGACTAAAAATTTTGTATGGTTTAATGTTGGGCCCTTTCTTGTGATAATTAGTGGAGTTGTACCAACTTAACATCTATTGACACAAAGAAATCATCATAGATGATTTATCTTTGGTACTTTTGGCACCAGCTAGGAGGATATTCAAAGATCTTATGCCATCTAGTAGGAAAATGCTTAGCACCTAGGTTTTAAGGGACATCTCTTTGAGTAATTTCATGTGGTAGCTAGAGTGCATAGGTGGAAAAGTAATGGTTTTGGTAGAATGATCAACCCCAGTGATAGCTCAACACCTAGTTATACCCATCCAACCTGGCACAAAGATGCTCCCATACCTATAAAAATAAGCTTGAACCTAGAGCTAAGGGATGCAATTTATGATAATGAAGCTCTATGAAATTAGATCTAGATATATGCATGAATGTATTTATTTTATATTGTATCATAGATTCTTTGGAAAAACAACATTGTATCACCCAAGCTCACTTGTGAGCCACTGGGAATTTAGTAGTTTAGCGATGAGCATATATTCTATTTTCATATTATGAACTTTTTTTATTAAACTATTAATTGAATGAAGAATGGTGTTAATTACATCTAAGTTAATCTATTTTATATAGTTTTAGCATTTTTTATGATTGTGACTCAAATTCTATAATAATAATGGCATAAATTTCATTTTTTAATGTATCACGATGTGAAGGTCTATTCTAGGTCACTAATGGCATCATTACGCCATATAGTGACTTTGGTATAATTGTAAAATTGACTAAGTGTTAAAACTAGCATGCATCTAAGTCCTAGAAACCATGCTTAGAGTGATAACTTAAGAATGATCCCTAAAGAACAAGTCATTCCCTAGATTCAATAATCACTTGAATGGCTATAATCTTATTATCATAAGGTCTTACACCCTTAAGATCCATAACTAACCCAATGTGAACCTATGATAAAATACTTATGCCCTTGGAGGTTTTGTAATTAACTCAACATAAAATTACACCACCATGGCTAGAACTAGTTTCCTTGAATAGGATTTCACCTATTGAACTTACCCAAAATGGTGTGCACAGATAGAATTTCCTAAGCTCGCTCCATTATTGAATAAGTCCCAATGAGACTAAGTTGTACCATGTTTCAACTAGCCCAATTTGGGCCCTAGTCCCTTTTATGCTATGATTCAAGTGAATGCACAAGGTTTGCACCTTGTATAATTTGATACTAGCATAGTAGTGCATTTAAATGTTGTGCACCAAGGACTTTTCCACAATTTTGCCTAGATGTACCAATTTTAGAATTGACTTGGATTGCTTGCTAAGTATGTGACAAGGTAAATGAGTTAAAAAATAGAAATTTATACAACATGGTGGCACTCTACAACCCTTACTTCCTCTTCTTGAACATCTTTTTGTTGTTTGAGTGTCAGTGAATCCAATGTGACTTTTTAAATTTATATCATCATATCATCAAACTATGATGGTGAAGGTGTAGGCATAGATGCTTGGACTATTATCTTAGACACCCTAGTATTTGAGTGTACTTGCCACTTTAGATTCATCTTATTAAATTTTTTCACTATTTTTTGGTGATGGAGAGGCTGGTGCAACATCTAATGGTGTTATATATGTAATGGCATCTAATTTTTCCATTTCCTATTCATCTATTTCCTACCTATATCTTCTTTACATGCTCTTCCTCTGGTGAAGTGCTTCTATAAGAGTTCTAGGTAGTGAATTCAATGGATATGGATGTGAAGAGATATCATGCACTCCCCCTATCATAAATTCTTTTATGATATCCTTCAGGTGGGCTTCTTCTACCATAATACACACAATAATTAATGGAGGGTAAACAAATAGCTCCTTCCATAGGTGTTTTTTATCAATTTTTTGCATATCTGCTCAATGCACACTACTTTCCAAAAGAAATGTTCTTTTTACTACTCATTTTTATACAAATAACCAACCATGTCAGCATTTATCATGTCATAAACATATTGTGCATCTATCTAAAGCTTGTCCCAATGACATTGGCTTATGATTTGGGGCATAATTGGGTCCTTGAGCCATGTCTTGATCCATATGTATAATCTTAGAGGTGAACACAATCTGCATCCTTTAGGTACCTTCCTCTTGCCATGATCCAAAGGTATTTTTTCTATCAACATGGGTTCTATAGTGGATGAATTAACTACAAGGTCCTCTAACCTGATTCTTTATAAAGGCATCACTCTATGCATAGCTAGTTCTTTGTAGTGTGTGACCTCACACTACACAATCACCCTATCAATAAAGTAGTGTAATGCCACTCTAGGTACTTTGGGTAGATCCTAGATGATCATGATAGTTCCATCTGGGAACTTTATGATAAATGCATGTTGACCCAAGTACTTCATGACATCTAGTGGGATGCAAGGGTGAGAGATCACTAATTCATCAAGTTATTCCCACTAGGAACTAAATAGTTAATTATGTTAAAAATATATGCTCTTTGTTCTCTTCTAAATGAGATTATGAAAAGTTATTATAGGCTAGTGGTCAACATCTAGATGTACAACACCTTCTGAGGATTTCTATTATGTGAAGACCAGGAAAAATACCAAACTTAATATTATAATGTCTACTTTGAATCACTCTATGCTCTCCCAATGTTCATGGTAATTTCAGAGATGAGGAAGTTTGGCTAGTTAAATTCCTCATTGAGGTGGATCATGTGATGAACAATGTTGATGATACCCTTCATCATTTCTTTTGTGGTTATATACTATAACTGTCTAGTAATGCATTCTATAAGAATGTGATTAGGTACATTTTTAATGTCATTCAATTGGACTCCTCTTATGCCTCTAGCATACATCACTCTACTTTCTAGTAAAATATGTGGGTTCTTCAATTTATAAGGCACTAATGGCTTCCCTCATGTTACTAATCATATTATTCTTACCATAACAACATCATTGATATGACTAGTAACATCTAAGGCTAGGTAAATCTTACCCTCATCATATTTCCCCAATAATAATTGTATGATTTCATTAAAATCACCAAAATAAGGAATTTGGATCAATCTTTTGACATCTGAGTTGCATAATTTATTATGTTGAGTGAGTGTTAGGGCTTGTGCTTCTTATGGTCCTCTCTACCCGAACAAATGTTATTCCATGCATTTGATGAAATAATATGCTTTTGGATCAACAAACTTGGTCTATTATAAATTGATCCCAATTATAATGTCTACCATCTGAGCCATTATAAATCCTTTGATTTCATTGTATATGGCCATCATCAATGTCAACATTATGTGTAATTACATCCTATGTAGTTTGGAGATTGAGAATACTATTGATTATAGAAAACTCTTCCAACTCTAATAAATTACTAGGATTAAACTTGGAAAAGGTTTTAATGTTGACTCATTAGTTTTGATCACCTATTTATAGGTTTTAATGCACTAATTCACCTTCATTTTCTTTGAATGCAGTAAGCTATCATTAGGTCACGAACATGGGAACATTTAATTTCAATATTTTTATTTGTTGATTTGGCTTCCACCATCCTAAGTTGGCACCCATTTGAGTCTTGTATGGTGTTTGATTAGATGCGTCATCATTCCTTTCTTCCTCTATACCTATCTATTCACTTAGTGATTTCAATGTACAATCTCTTTTTGGGATCCATCTTGATTATCCCACTTGCTTTGTCATTAATGAACATAAAATAATTGTTAGCCATTTTTGGATTAAGATCTCATCTCACATGGCATCTCTAAAAATTAATAGCTATCACCCATCACCCTTTTAATTATGCCATGTGTCTCTACCAACCCCTTTATTACTACATCTAATTTTCTGTAAAATTGTTCCTTATTCTATTTAATATGACTTCAACCAAAATTGCACAACACCTTAATTACATAAAAGAAAATATAACAAACCCAAATACACATATCAACATGAACATAAGCCCTAAACTAAAATGGTACATCATAACACCTCTTCAAATATGTAAATTAAACTTACTATTGGTAGGGATTCAACCTACAACCATTCAATTGGCCTAGTAGAATGTTGCCTTATAGATATTTCAAAACCATAGTATCAAACTATGATAAATTCATGGATTGTATATGGGCCTTTCCATATGGCATTGAGTTTAATAGGGAACACTCATAATTGGTTGTCATACAACATGATTGGTTGTTCTACTTGGAATTCCTTGGTGTGAAAATTTTTGTCATGCCATGTTTTCTATATATATTTATGGATTTCTAGTGTCTAGATTGCTTGACTATGATATTATTTCATCCTATTTAACTCTATGAGTCTATTAATAAATGAATCTTAATCATCCAAATGCATGATATTAGTGATGTGTAGGCTAAGGACCACATATTCCAAAGGAATGATAGCCTCCATTCCATAAGTAAGTTGGGATAATGTAAACACTATCATATATTTGTAGTGTATGATATGCCCATAAAACTATAGAAATACAATCCTCCCCATCATCTCACTATATATCATAGATTTTCATAATCATTTTACCAAGTACTTTATTCAAAGTTTTCACTTAGTCATTTACATGTGAATGATAGGTTGTGATCTTATGGTGAACAATAAGGAATTAATCAATGAGGGTTTTGATTATTTTATTCATGAAGTAGGTACCCAACATAGTAATGATGTTTTCATATAGAAATTTTATAGTGTCTTTCACACCACAAATAGGTGTTGCAATAGATTTTACCCACTTCTTGAAGTAATCCATCATAATAATGATGTATCATACATAGTTATGTTTAATGGGCATATTTATTAGGCCAACAAAATCTATCCCCCACTATTTAAATGGGTATTTGTAAGCATATGTTGTAATGGAATTTCATCCCTCTAATTTGTCTTCCCCATGCACTGACATACATCACATTATTATGTGATTCAAATTTCATTATATAATAAATGGGGCCACCATAAACCACTCTATATAATCTTCCTTGGAGTAGCATTACCTATAAAATGACCCCCAACTACACCTTGGTGTGATTCTTCAAGTAGATATGGTCACTCATGTTATAAGAATACTCTATGTATAACCTCATCCTTACCTAGATGATGAATAAATCCATTTATAATGGTATATGGAAAGGTTAGATTAATTAACTATTTCTTTTTTCTTTCTTGATAGTGTAATGGGAAAGTTCCCTCCTCCAAAAACCATGTAATTTCTTTTAAATGTTTTGGTATTATAGTTGCTCAAAAAAGATATACATTTGGAGACTCATCTTGGATTTCCTCTGGTTACTCACCATTGTGAAATATGCTTCGATAGTTGGGTCCTACATTCTCTCTTCCAAGTTTAACATTTATGAAAAACTAAAATTCATGAAAAAGCATCAATCACCTAAAAAATATTCCTCCAAGCATAGGCTAATTGACCAAATGTCACGATTCTTGGTGATTTATAAATAAATCAAATGACATCACCAATAATTAATGTCTTAAATTATTCATTATAAACACCATTTATAGTGTAATCATTTCCTATGCCTGATAGATTTCTACTTATGAAGTGGATGGGGTGGTCCAATATTCCTTCTCCTGGCTATCCCATTGTTATCCTTAATGCATTTACATGAACATGGAATGTCTTACTCTAATCTATAAAAACCAATATTAGCATAGTTACTAATCATTGTTTCAAATCTATGAATGCCTCTTAACAGGGTTCTATCCATATGAACTATGTTCCTTTGCACAGTAGCTTTTCTAAGGTGTAGATATAATTGCATGCCCTTTTATAAATTTCATATAATATTTAGTGTGGCCTAGAAAATATCTTACCTATGTGGAACTAGTCGGTGGTGGCATCCCAATAATTATTATGATCTTAACCTGGTTTACTAGAATTCCTTTGCTACATATTACATGACCCAGTAAAAACCAAAAGGGTAAAACAAAAGCATTTCTTTAAATTTAAGGAAATTAATAGTGCCCTACATCTTTCCAACATCAGTCTAAGCTTTGATATGTGATTCCTAAATAAATAAAATACCACCAAATAATCCAAATAAACTTATAAGTCATGGATAAAATCTTTGAACACAAACAATATATATTTGTAGAAAACCATAAGTGCATTCTTCAATCTGAAAGGCATTACCTTATAGTAAAATGATCACCATTATGTGGAAAACATTGTCTTGACTTGATCCTCTTCTACAATTGATATCTGATGATAACCACTAAATCCATGTGTGAATGAATAGACCTCATGTCTTTTGAATGCCTCGAGCACTTCATATGTGAAAGGTATGGATAATCGATCATTCACACAAGTATCATTTAGACTGAAATAATATCCATAAACTTGAATTTTATTGCCAATATGATTGTCATTTATGTCAAAGGGAGATTATTAGCACTATGAATGTCATTGATGTTTAAGGTTGAGTATGATAACTTAAGGATGTGTAAGGGATACTATTAAATGATAGGGATGATTGGAGTGCTTGTTTGCATGAGTATAATTCATCCAGTTCCTCATATTATTTATCTAGACATTTTGGGTCTATAGAGGAAAATCTGAGTAGGTAGTTTACTGATGTCACCATTGACATGTGTGGATGAGTCTGGGGGAGTTGTTCATATGGTTGTGATCACATTAGTCCCTAGTTATTATGCATCAGATTTGAAGTCATGTAATGAAGCATGGTATAAGATATGAGGATGCAAAGTTGGCTACTTAGATATAATTCACTAAGTTTCTATACTTAGCCAAATTTACAAAAGGGTTCAAGCAGAGCCAAGTAAGCATGTTGATGAGGTCAAAATTTGCACACATAGAGTGTTAGGATAAAATTATCATATGTTTTTGATCATTTTTGTGCTTAGTTTTTATTTATTTAATCTTAGGTCACATGATGTAGCATGATAAAATATATCCATGTGCAAAGTTAGTATCCCAGATAGTTTAACTGTGTTTTCCTACACTTAGTCAAATTTATAGGTTACAAGAAAAACAAAAAGGCATTTTGATTATGTCATATCTTGAACATATGAAGGTTTTAGAATTATATGGATATATGGATGGAAACCCCTATGTAAGAGGGTCTTATGCACTAAATTTTAGGTTATGCAACTAAGTGCAACAAAAGTTATGCAAGAATAAAGTTGGCCTTCCAAGTAGTTCTAGGCATAGTTAGCTCTATGGTAGAAGAATATAAGTGAATAGATTAATGGAATTATATATTACACATGCAAAGTCTTTGGGAATAAATTATAATATGGTTTTGTTCATTATCATGATTAGTTTATATGGTCCAAATTTCAAAACATGTGCTTGAGTGAAGCAAAAGATATGAAGGTGCAAAGTTAGCCTTTGAGGCATATTGAAATGGTCCCCATACTTGGTCAAATATACACAAGGTAAAGTTTGATCAAGTCTCAAAATTAATGATGAAACTCATTTTCTCCAAGATGTTAGGAAGTTACAAGATGAGGACAAGTGGTTGAAGTTTAATTCCAAGCAGAGATAAAGATCAATCTTGTCATAAGATCTAATGGTGAGCATATAATCATGCAATGACGATGTAACATAGTGAATGGACTCAGTGGGATCAAGTGATTAATGTTTAATTACTTAGAGGTGAGTTAAATACTGATCAAATTTGATTATATCAATGGAGTGTAAGTATTCCAAAGACTCAAGAAGCAACGAGATGAGATAAAGAGACTGATGTTTAACGATGGATAGAAGTAAAGTCTATGATACTTTAAAGATCCAATGGCACATGAGATCTCAGATAAAAAGATCCAATAGATGTTTTTTAAATTAAAAACATTAAATCTCAAAAGCATACAAATATCTAATAGAGTGCATGAGCCTGTTAAAGGTTGATCAAATAGATGCATTTTAAAGTTGAATAGATTGAATGAGGATCATCAGTTCATGGCATGAAACTTAAGATCAAAATACAATATTTAAAGAGATGTTTGTACCAATGGTTAAGTGACAAAATATTCTAGTAAGCTATATAATATAACACAAATAATAATATTGATTGTTGTAGTTGATCAAAATTGTGTAAAATGGCATGTGTATCAAAGATCGATCCCAATATATGATAAATATAGTATTGAGACAAAGAATAATGGTGGTGGAGCATGAATTCAAGATGTGAGAAACTTGTCATTCAAGAAATTTGAACTAAGTCCAATATGGAGTGTGATTTGTTACAGTCTAAGTGTGAACATAGAGAGGATGCAATACCTAGATCAAATATATATATATATATATATATATATATATATATATATATATATATATATATATATATATATATATATATCATCTAAGACATAATAAAGGTTGTTGAAGTTGTTGGTGTAGTTGGCATTGTGTCATATAGAATAATATAGAGACATAGAAATAGAGGTGCAAAGAGGATGAGATACTGTTGAAGTGTGTCAAATATAAATATATATAAACACAAAGGTAGAGGAGTAGAGAGAGATGAAGTGTTTCAAATATAAAAATAGAGACATAGAAGTAGAAGGGTAGAGAGAAGAGATAAGAAGAGAGATGTGCAGAGTATGAGAAATTATCAAATATACCTATAATAGGGGATAAATAATTGGATTCATTTATAAATCAATGTTTTAATCTAGATTTGTAGCTCTATGATAAAAACTGATTGGTTGGTTCCATCAAATAATATGAGCTAGTGATTAGTTAGGGAGTAGATGCTTCCTTACATTTGGTACTCTTAAATTAGGGAGTTGGCGCTTCTTTAGAGTTGGTTCAGTCAGTGCCCTTAAATGTGTAACCAATGAAGTTTTGACTATGAGGCTAGATTATAACACTATATTCTAATAGCTATTCTCACCATGGTTTTTCCCATATTTAGTTTTCCATATATAAATATGGTGTTATGTTTTTTTTATGTGTGTGATATTTGTATCTATGTTTTAATTTGCATGTCCTTTCTAGTTTGTTTTTAAAAGGACTAATTTAGTCAATCTATTGATTCACCCCCCTCTCAGTAGATATTTGTGTTCCAATAATTGGTATCAGAGCCCTGGTTCCTTAGAAGAAGCTTAATCAACTTAGGTAGACCTTGGATGGTGGACATAAATAGCTAGTCAAGAAAGCTCTTCCTCAAACAAATCACCTCTCTTTAATGGATCAAACTATGCATTTTGAAGCATTAAAATGGAAGAATATTTATCTTCATTAGGGTTTGATGTATGGATGTTTATTTTAGATAGATATATGTCTCCTACTATAACTCTTACTAATTAGGCTACCAATAAAGCATATGAGAGCAATGCTAAAGCTAAGACTATTATTCTATATGGATTGTCTAATTTAGAGTTTGTCAAAGTGATGCATTATCAAATTACATAAGATATATGGAACAAATTTAAAATCATCTATGAAGGTGATGATAATGTAAATCAAGACAAGCTAAAAACTTACAAAGGTAAGTTTGAAAGTCTTCAAATGAGTGAAGAAGATAAACTTAAAAGCTACCTTCTTAGAGTAGATGAAATAGTCAATGTAATCAAAGGCTTTGGAGAATAAATGAAAGAATTAGTCATTGTCAAAAAGGTCCTAAGAACTTTTCCATCAAGATATGATTATAAAATATCTATAATAGAGAAAGAAAGAGATCTAGATAAACTCATTGTTGATGAGTTGCATGAAACCTTCATTGCCTATGAGATGAGAATGGGAGAAGTAGATAATTCCAAGAAAGAATCTACATTCAAAGCATCTAAGAAAGTAAAAGCAGAAGCATCTACAGCCATATTTGAGGAGACTAATGAGGAAGAAATTTTTTATAGAAGATTAAAAAGAGGATCTAGAAAGTATAAAGGTAAGTTACCCTTTAAATTCTTTAACCATGGTAAGGTATGACATTTTGTTTTTAAATTCCCTTATAATAAAAAGGATGACTCTGAGCAAGAAGAGGATAGTGAAAAAGTGAAACCCCACTACTCTAAGACGAATAAATTCTTTAAAAATAAGAAGGGCCTATATACAAGAGAAGATAGTGATTCATTAGATGACAATGATAGATATGATTATGACCATGATTGTGCTATTATGGCTAAGGGAAATGGATCCCTATTCATGACATTAGGATTAGATTTTATAGATCTAGAAAAAGAAGAAGTAAAAAAATTTGATGAAGAAGAGGAAGGAGAAGTGGACCTAGAGTGTGAACTCATTTGTGATCTATATGAGATTGACATGCTAAGAAAAGAGAACTCAAAGCAGAAGATGCCAGTATAAAAAGAGATTGAAAAGGTGTCCAAAAGTATTGAAAATTTTGATCAGATGGTAGTTGGCCTAAAGACACAAGTTGAAGAGGCTAAACTAATAGAAGATGTAGTCAAAATTAAACTATAATTTAAATCTGATGAATGTATGAAGTTAAAAGTAGAAATAGTGGCCTTTGAGAAAATAACTTGATAAAGTTAAAGATTAAATAGACAAAGGTCTAAAGCTAAAAGGAGGATCATACATTCTTGATGAACTGATCAACTCATAAAATCCTTCAAAAGAAATATCTGGCCTTGGTTATGAAAAGGGGAAAGACACATAACTAATACATTTGATATTTGATATGACAACTTCAAAGTAAAATGAGAATCAAGAGCAAAGAAAGATAAATCTTGTAAGGATACAAAGATAAACATGAGCACTACTGATGTGAAGATAGCTAAAGGAATCCTGAAGGAAGGAAGATGAATAACACAAAGGTAACTAGTGCAAATGGTTACACAATAGTGAGGGACTTGAAGAAGCTAAATTTAATAACTCCCCATCCTTCACAAAGAATATCTATAACCAGGTATTCCTCATCTTTATATGGTTATTGTTATAGTTGTAATCAGTTTGATCATAAGGCTTGTGAATGTAGAGTTTTATCTAAAAGGAGAACAAAATTTGTAACAAAAATTCATTTACACCCTTGTTAGATACAAATGTAATATGATATAATTACAATAATTCTAGTCACATAGCTAAAAAATGTAGAACAAGATTTATAAGACCAAAAATACAAAGAAAGAAGAAAGACATTTCTCCTAGTGTGAACAAAGGTTCACAAGTCTCTAAAAAATGGAAAAATAAGACATATAAGAAACCCAAGCATGTATGGAAAATGAAATATAAAGCTATGATGGAGAATACTATAGAGGTTAGAGAATGTCAAGAGCTCTCAATGTCTACTCATGTTGAAAATGAAAAGACTAAGCTCAAAATGAAGTTCAAGGTGCTAGCCAAGGATATTTCTAAAGTAGGTACACATTAAAGTGAACATACTATTATTTTAGAGTAAGTTTCATGCATAAAACATTACTCCTATAACTAGATTTGGGATAAGTTTTGGGTATTTACTATTACTTCATTTCTTCAACATATATAGTAGGCATAGATTCATCTTTCTATGCCTACTAATGAGATTCTAAATTACAATGAAGATTCATTGGATGAAAAGGTATGTCATGAATCTATGTTGTCTCCATAATACAATCATAGAAGAAAAGGAGAACATTGTAGTGGATGAACATGTTACTTCTCTTAAGCATAAGAAGAAGAACCATAAGTAAAAGATGACCAAGGAGGAGAAGGAATATGAGGAATTATGGACTAGTACTAGCTACACTTTGTTTTAAATCATTTTAAAGTGGAGAAAGTCTCTATCTATGTTTCTTAAGAGACTCCTTTCATTGGAGAAGCAAGTGTTGTTTTGGCATTCTTTAAAAGATTCTAGAAGGCAAGAAATAAATGTTGTCAGTCGAAGTTGGTGTGTCAAGGTGAGAGAAGTGTTGTGTATGTAATGTCTATCAGGATAGAATGAGTGTTTCATGTGACATAATGATGCATCTCATACATATGGTCCATAGGTTCAAATTAAGATAATAGATCTCAAAAATGATTTATTTTAGCTCTTGAACATTACAGGGTTTTTTAGTTAGGCCCTAAGGGTTAAAGCCATGGTATAAGAAGATAAGGTTCTCAAAGGTGTGGAAGCTCAAATCTTGGTGCATAAGAGTCTAATGGTTATCCCCTAATGTGTAAGAAGTATGAGAGGTTAGCATAAGGGTTTTAATGAAATAAACCCTTGACATGGTGTATTTTGGGTTGTGTAATGAGTTAGATCACCAAACTTGGTGAACATGTGTAAAATGATGATATACATGTGATAAATGAAGTTATATTGTGTTATAGGTAGTCTTTTAATGTGAAAATGGAGCATGGAGTTAGGGGGAGCTAACTCATATAGTTTTAATGGCTTGAGGAGCTATGCATGATGTGAAGGGGATCATATGTGAGATGTTTCAGTCATGTTGAAGATGTGATGTTTACTACAAATGAGAATTTAAGTAGGTTGTGATGATTACTTGATCAAACCAAGTTAGGTGTTTTGAAAATGTATTGAATCCTCATTCATAAACAAAGGGGGAGATTTGTAATTGGTTAGGTCCTAGGATCATAGGACTATGTAGTTGAGACTGAGAAAGAAGGCTAGTAATCATGCATGGTGGCTCTTCATGAGGTATGGAGACCTGAAGATGCTTAAGTGATGTAATGAGATATAAATTGGGAGTGGTATCTCCTAAATAACATTATTAGATTCTAGTGATAGGACATGAAACTAGGGAGAGTATCATAAAAGCTTTGCTAATCCCTAGAAGAAGAGAGAAAAGGCAACTTAGGTATGCATTTTTTGTAAATTTCTAATGAGTTGATGGTTGGGAATTTTTGAACAAACACCTTTATCTAATAAAGGGGAAGAGAAACATTTGGAAAAATAGTGAAGTCCCTTTGCCATTGATGTCAAAGGGGTAGAAAGAGTTAAATTCTCTCTGTGGGAGAAAAAGTGCAAATTCTCTTTGTAAATGTTTATCAAAGAAGAAGCAGATCATGTGTCTAAGTTAAGTTTAGGAAAATGTGCCATTACCTAAGGGAAAGAAACTTTGGTATGAATAGATTTAGTTCATGTTCATCAGAAGACAATATAATAAAAGTAAGAGAATGAGTAGAGTATTAGAAGATCAGACCATTTATTTTTCCATCAATGACAAAGGGGGAGATTGTTGTCAATATGATTGTCATTGATGTCAAATGGGAGATTATTGGCATTATCAATGTCATTGATGTTCAGGGTTGAGTATGGTGACTTGAGGATGTGCACGAGATCTTATCAAATATCAAGGATGATTGGAGTTCTTGTGTGCATGATTGGAATTCATTTGGTTCCTCATATTGTTCATCTAGACATTTTGGGTCTATAGAGGAAAATTTGAGTAGTTAACTTGTTGATGTCACCATTAACGTGTGTGGATGAGTCTGGGGGAGTTGGTCATATGGTTATAATCACATTAGTCCCTAGTAATTATGTGCCATATTTGAAGTCATGAGATGAAACATGATTGAAGATATGAGGATGAAAAGTTGGCTACTCAAACAAAATTCACTAACTTACTATACTTAGCCAAATTTTAAAAAATGGTCAATTAAAACCAAGTAAGCATGTTTATGAGGTCATCATTCACACACATGAAGGTGTCAAGACAAAATGATCATATGGGTTTGTTTATTTTTGTGCTTAGTTTCTATGCAATGAATCTTAGGTCATGCAATATTATGTGACAAAAGATATGAATATGCAAAGTTAGGCTCCTAGGTAGTTTGATTATGTTTTCCCATAGTCAAATTTGACTATGTTTTCCCACACAGTCAAATTTATATGTTGCAAGAAAAATTGAGAAGGTATTTTGATGATGTAATATATTAAATGTATGAAGGTTTTAGGAGCATATGGATATATGGATGGAATAACCTATGTGAAAGGATATTATGCACTAAATTATATGTCATATGACTAAGCTCAATAAAATTTATGCAAGAACAAATTTGGCCTTCTAGGTAGTTCTAGGCATAGTTAGCTCTATGGCAAAAGAATTTGAGTGATCAGATTAATGGATTTATATCTCACATAAGTGAAGGATTTAGGAAAAAATGATCATATGGGTTTATTTATTATGATGCCTAGTTTATATGGTCCAAATTTTAGAATAGGCAGTTCAGCAAAGTAAAAGATATGAAGGTGCAAAGTTAGCCTTTTGTGCATATTGAAATGGTCCCCATACTTAGTCAAATCTGCACAAGGTAAAGTTTGAGCAAGTCTCAAAAATATTTATGAAGAGTGTTTGATATAATATGTTATGAAGTTGTGAGATGAGGAAAAGTGGTTGAATTTTAATGTTAATAAGAGATAAATATCAATCTTGTTAGAAGATCTAAGGGTGAGTGTATGATCATGCAATGAATTTCTAATGGAGTGAATGGACTCAATGGGATCAAGTGATCTATGTTTAATGACTCAGAGGTAAGTTAAATTTTTAGATAATTTGATGAAATCAATAGAGTGAAAGTGTTCCAAAGACTCTGGAAGAAACAAGATGAGATGAAGAGTTTGATGTTTAACGATGGATAGAAGTAAAGTATATGCTACTTTGAATATCCAATGGCATGTGGGAGATCAAATTAAAAGATCCAATAGATGCATTTTAAAGTTAAAACATTAAATCTTAAAATCATATAAATATCCAGCAGATCACGTGATCCTATCATAGGTTGATCAAATGGACACATTTTTAAGTTGATCAGATTGAATGAGGATCAACAGATCATGGTGCAAAACTTAAGATAAAAGGTCGATATTTAAAGAGATGTTCATCCTAATGGTCAAGTGACTAAACATGTTGGTAGGCTATTTAATAAAACACAAACAATAATATTGATTGTTGTATTCAATCAAAAATGTGTAAAATGGCATGTGTATCAAATTCAATCCCAGTATATGCTAAATATAGTAATGAGACAAAGAATCATGGTGGTGGATCATGAATTCAAGACACAGTAAACTTGTTGTTCAATAAATTTGAACTAAGTCCAAGATGAAGAGTGATTTGTTATAGTCCAATTGTGAACATAGAGAATATATGAGACTTAGATCAAATGCATATATATATATACATATATATATATACATATATATATATATACATACATATATATATATATACATACATATATATATATATATATGTATGTATGTATATATATATATATATGTATATGTATATGTATATATGTATATGTATATGTATATATATATATATATGTATATATATATATATATGTATATATATATACATATATATATATATACATACAGATATATATATATATATACATACAGATATATATATATACATAAATATACATATATATATACATAAATACATATATATATATATACATATATATATACAGATATATATATATACATATATACATATACATATATACATATATATATATATACATATATATCATTTAGGACATAATAAAGGTTGTTAAAGACGCTGGTGTAGTTGGCATTATGTCATATAGAAGAATATAAAGACACAGACGCAGAGGTGTAGAGAGTATGAGTTATTGTTTAAGTGTGTCAAACAAAAATATATAGACATAGAGGTAGAGGAGAAGAGAGATGAAGTGTGTCAAATAGAAAAATAGAGACATAAAAGGGAAGGAGCAAAGAGAAGAGAAGAGAAGATAAGAGAGATGTGTAGATTATGAGCAGTTACAGACTAGACCTATAATAGAGAATAGAGAAATGGATTCATTTATGAATCAATGTTATAATCTAGAGTTGTATCTCCATGATAAAATCTAATTGGTTAGTGCCATTAGATAAGCTAAGTTGGTGCTTAGTTAGGGAGTGGGTGATTCATTAGAGTTAGTGTTCTTAAATCAGGGAGGTTGTGCTTCATTAGAGTTGGTGTTCTTAAACTAGGAGATTGATTTCTCCTTAGGGTCAGTGCCCTTAATTGTGTAACCAATGAGCTTTTGACTATGAGGCTAGATTAGAATAGTAGATTCTAGCAGTTATTCTCACTATGGTTTTTCCCATATTGGGTTTTCCACTTATAAATATGGTGTTATATGTTTTTATGTGTGTGATATATGCATATATATTTTAATTTGCATATCCTTTCTAGTTTGTTTTTAAAAGGGATTTACAAGTATTAATTTAATCAATCTACTAATTCACCCCCCTCTTAGTAGATAGTTGTGTTCCAACAAATTTCACCTATCTTATTTCGTTGTAGTATATTGGACTTACCCAATTGGAATTTTCCATGGGAAATATGAATATTGATTCTTGTATGTGATCAATTTTAGATTTAAGCTTTATATTCATGTTGGGATTTAGGTGGTACAATACTTTATTGATCATCCATGCACACTCTTTTAGTTAGATGTGTATTTCCCCTAGGGAAGGATCTACCTTTGACTTTAGTAAACTTTTTAGGGAACACATCTTGATAATCCCTTAAGAGATGCATGACTTTTGAGATATTTATTTGAGTCTATTAATACCTAATGTGTGCCATTTTTATGGCATCCTCTGTGCCTACATTTCCAATATATTCCTTCAGAGGTTTTTGATACATGTGTTCCTTTTCAAGAATTAAATATCTTAGTACTCATTATCCTTCCCTCTTTAGTACATTAATGTGTTGGAGTCTATCCTCTTCAGTCTATCCTACGATCAACTCAACTAACTATTTGACTTCTCTTTCTAATTCAAATAAGTCTGTGAGATTCATATCTTTGATTTTTGAGTCTGGTGTCAATTTAATTTATTCCTTTATTCTATGACATAGATATATTCTATTATGTTCTTTACTTGTCTCCTTTTGGTAGGTTTTGAAGGCATTATTTAGGTCACAATCTACATTTTGATGTGATGTGGACACCATCAAGTTTTATATGTCCTCAATCCTTCAATGACATAGAAACACTTTCAATTTTTATAATGTTTAATGTTATATCAAGTTATCACTCTAAAAAATGAATGTTTGGATAAAATCATTTTTAACCTATGCCTATTAGTTCATTTCCCTATAGTTCTCTTGGTTCATATACCAGGTAGTTGGAAAAAATCCTATGGTATATTTAAAACAATGTACCCAATATTTAGAAGCCACCCCCTCCAAATTCAAAAATTTAATGCACTTATAGATATGGATCTCTATATAGTCCCCTTCTTTAAAGATCATCCAATCTTATCTTTCACCCTCTGGCAATTGAAACCATGTGATCATAATTTCATGCACTTCTTCCCAATCTATTTTTTCATCTTGATGCATTGACAACTAGTTTGCGGTGATCCCTTTTAGTGCATATTTAAGCACGTTAACCCTTTGATCAATGTATATCATAGTGCTAAAATTGTATGAGGAACTGCTTAATGTTCTTAATTGTAAAGTATTAAGGTATTTGATGATCAGTTACAAAGACCATGCATATAGGTCTTATTTCATGGTCCCCTTTTGACTAATTCAATAGATGACTATCTAAATCATCATTGATTGAGGACATTGTATCATAAGGTAGCATACCTTTTGGAATAAGATCAATATGTTCCTTATCTATTCAACTTGTCTAATATATAAAATCTACTTCAAAATGGGTGGGGGATCTTATTGATATAGATTGCATGTTGATCCTATCTAGTTATATCACATCTATATGATTTACCATTGGCTTGTATGTTGGTTGTGAAGTGTTATATGGTGGTTATTCTCTCTTTAATGGTTGGAGTGAAGTTTTGGATTTATGGTACAAAAATTTGCATTATTTACCTCATAGTTCTTGTGGATCCATTTGTGAATTAACTTTCATATAGCTATTGCCTATAGGATAATATGGAGAGTCTGGTTCCTTAGGGATTATTATGGTTTGGAATTTATTTTGTTTAATGGGATTATAATGACCTTGTCATCTTGGTGAGATTCCAACTGGTCTAAAACCATGTTGATTATCATATAGACATCATAGGCCCATTTCTTTCCAATCAACATAGGGTAATGCATAGCCATTATCTTCATGTCTATGACTTCAAAATATCCTCATAAACTGAGGTTTATGATTTTAATCTCCACACCTTCTAAGCATCCAATGGGTTTCACTCATTTATAGTTTGTAAGGCTGAGTGTTACTAGACTATAAGTCAAGGGTGGTCTACCAATGGTTTCCCATATCAACCTAGGAATCATATTTACTATGTTACCTAGGTCAAAAAATGTATTAAGTATTTTAGAAACTATTATCTCTATGTCCATCCTCACATATATGTACCACAACTTATTTGTATTTATGTACCACACTAGTTTATCTATTCTCTATTGTCCTTTCTATGCACATTCCAATAGATTATGAAGTAAGTTAGAGATGTTTTATGATGTCTTCATTTTTCAAGGTACTCAACAATTTGAATAAATATATCAATGTAGTCATAACTCCCTCTTGGCACATATGCAAACTATTTTTACATATATCTACACATCAATTGTGACATCATCAGTCTCTATAGTCCCTTGTTATTCTATGTTTTTTAGAATCTACATATCTTCCTTCATTAAACCTTTCTCAATAGTAGGTTTAGGATACTTACCTACATTAACTTTCTTTATGCCATGGTCCTATGGAATTTAAATTGGAGATAGTCCTTGATCTGCATGTTGTCTTTGTGTTACCACCTATATAAAAATGTCTTCCCAAGACTCCATTTTGATCAAGTTAACATTATGTACTTATTTAACTATGTATTATTTCTCTAAGACTAGATAATCTTTAATGTCATGATTATCTGGCATATGATAATAAACATAGTAGGCATGTTTTTGGGGATTAAATGGATAATTTCTCTATACATGGTTGAATTCTCTACACATATAAAACTGGATAGGTTGTCTTTGAGAACCATTTCCCCTTCCTCTCTATGCACCTCCTCGATAACCTTCCCTATGTCCACCTCTTCCTCTGTTAGCTTGAAATATCCAATTATAGGATTGTTTTGGTCCAAATTCCATAAGATTTGGTTGGGCACTCCATGGTTGATTATTTTATACTCCTTCATATCTACCATATTGGTTTTTTTATGACTATGATTCCCACATAGGCTATTATGACTATGGAATATCCATATTCCAAGAATTGTAATTCTAGATAAGAGGTGTCTAATTCTATATAAGATGATTCTAAATTGACATTTTTACAAGATAATAATATGGTATATCTGGTGCCCAATGTGTGGCATTAGGTTTAGTACCTTATTTATTTGCTTCATAAATTAGATTAGTCTAATTTGTAGCAGTTTTTTATTGAGCAATGACCACAAAACCATTTTTCATGATGTCTTCTCTTAGTTATTGAAGGGATCTATAGTTATTTTCATCATGATTATGAGATTTATAGAAGTTAAAGTATAATATATGTTTATTCTTTACATACTACTATTAAGGTGAAATTGATATGTCACATGTCCCATACTTCTACATATATTATAGAATTCTATTTTTATTTTGAGACAATCATTTCTATGGTGTCCTTTTTTGCCACACTCCATGCACCAAACACTAGATCTTGGCCTTTTTGTTGCATCTTGTTATTTATCTAAAAAATTTATGATAAGTTACAACATATTTTCCATCTGTGAACTAGGGGCTAAAGTTTATCTATAATCTTCAATCAGTGATACATGGATCATAGTTATCCTCACCTCTACTTCTATAGGATACAATGTTTTCATAATGGAAAACCTTATTCTTGGTCATAGGACTTATATTAACTAGGTAGCTTTATCCTTGTCTTCCAATACAAATTTAACTTTGTTCATTACATCAAAAAATATGCAGTTATAGTCATTAATAGTCTTTTTTATCCTTACCAAATTTCTTTGAGATCTTGGATGGTTTAGCTAGAAGTTATCTTTATTTTAAACTATATGATAAGCTAATTATTCACATCCTATAGAATTTTTAGGGACATGTCTTTGCAAAACATAAATTATAAAGATCATCTTGATAAAACACTAATCAATTCACATTTCTTTACTACATCATTAGTAACTCCTTTGGCCTACCACTTCATATCATAAGTCAGTATGTATTGTTCAAGGTCCATAGACCCATTATGATGAGCTCAAAATATGGCTCATTATTGACAAGTTATTTTTCTCAACTCATCTCTCAAAGGATATTATATTATGCAAATAATATATTGTTAGATAGTTATTACTTGAAAAATAGATACTTGTCTTATTTATATTGAACCAAACACTAAACCTTTACTTTGTCATTAATGTCTAGTACATAGCATGTTTTAGTGATTTTTATTGTGAAGAATGCTCAAGAAGAAGACACAGGTGATGTATAGTGAAAGTTTATTTTTGATCTTCATCCAGCAGAACTACAGACTCTATAGGCTTACTTCTATGGACTCTGCAGGCTTGTTTCTATGGACTCTATAGGCTTATTTCTATAGACTCTATAGGCTTATTTCTATGGACTCCAGAGGCTTGTTTCTAAAGACTCCATAGGCTTGTTTTTACAAACTCCATAGGCTCATTCCTACCGAATCTATAGGGTCAATTCCATGGATTCTTTAAGGATGAAGCTATAAATGGGGAAGCTAGCAGCCAGATAAGATGAGAGAGAATCATTCCAACTAGAGTCAAATGAGGAAAATACCTTCCTACTATTTTTTAGGATTTTATATTGATAAAGTTGTATATATTTGGATCTTAAGACTATTATAGGATAGTATATCTATTTCATTAGAATAATTGGATCTCTTGGAAATCTAATCTCCTATCTTTGGATGAGTGGATCGACCAAGGAATCCTATTTCTTTGCATCCTATTTTGAGTTAATTATATTAGTATAAAATGAAAGACTTTTGTCATTAAAAGATATTAAATAATATAAAATAAAGATTATAGAATAGAGGAAATATTTGTACAAGCATATTATAGGTTTTAGCTAAATTATAATCATTTCAATTTTATGAATTATCACTTCAATTTCTAGCGTTGATTAATCTTTGTTCCTGAGTCTGAGAGGAGCAAGGGCCCAGTCTCCTTGGAACCAAGAATTGTGTATGGTATTTATGTTATTTTTTATTAACTCTTTGTTATAACTAATTATAATCTTGTTAATGTTTGCATTTATTCATAAAAACATCAAAACAAATTCATAGTTTAGAAGGCATTTCCTTATTCCAAAGTCATTTCCTTTCTAAGTAAAGTGTGTTTTCTTTTACAACAAATGTGTGAAGAAAATTTTCTTTTTAAGTTAAGAGTGTGATTTTACTTTCCACGCAAGTGTAAATAGGAGTGTGATTTTACTTTCAAGCAAAATAGTGGATTGATTTGATTAAATAGTTATATTTTTTCCTTTTCAACAAAAGAGTGAATCAAGTAGTTTTAAACACATTTCTTTCTTTAGTCAAAGTTATAATAGGACCATCAAACACCCCCATAAGTAGACTTCTAGATCTACCATCTTATACCTTATTGTAGATAACTTTGGACACCAACCCTAGTTGATAAGACATCAATTGAACATTGATTAAATGAAAAGCTAAATGACACTGATCATTTTTTGGTGCCATTACTAGGGGAAAAAGGTGTTAGTAAGGTAATAATTATTGGTCTAGAGTGAAAAAATAGAAAAAAATGTAAAAAACCATAAAAATTCAATAAATTGATGTACCAAATTAGAGACTCAAAAAGATGATTCATCCCAAAATTCCCACCAAGAACACAAGTTGACACTCCTTCAACATCTCTAAGTAGTGAACCAGAAGTTACAAGTAAAACATATCTGGAAGAATCTTTAGAAACTTGGATAGAAACCAGGCCATTGCCATAAGCAAGCCTCATAGGACAAATTTCTCAAGATCAATCTCTTATAGGAAGACATTAATTAGAAATTGCCAATGACTTAGAAGAAGCATTTCAAAAATCCATAACTAAAGAAAATTTTGAGAACTTTGAACAACCCATAACTGGTACTACAAATATTCAATGGGAAGATCATCCCAGCTTTGAAATATCATTAGAAGAAGAAAATATGGCTCTCCAACAAAATAAACAACTTACACAACCAAGAAGGGCTTTTTCCTTTCCTATTGTTGCAAACCCTAATGATCAAACCCTCATGAAAAATATTTCACCAGCTAATCTACCAAATTTCTAGGGAAGATCTTTAGAAGATCCTGATCAATTCCTATTTGAGTTTAAAGTGTTATGTCAAACCTATGATTACATAATAGATAGCCAAAAATTTAAACTATTTCCATCTACACTTAAAGATGCAGTTATGAGATGGTTTATGGGTTTACCTGGCGATTCTATTAGAACATGGGATGACATGGAGACAAAATTCTTAAACAAGTACCAATATTATTACTGAGTGTGAGAAAGAGAAAAGGATTTCTTCAAAATCAAATAGAATGAGGATGAATCTTTAGAGGATTATTTGGATAGATTCATGTTCACTCATTAAAGAACTAATTATCCACTCACTAAAGAAGTTTAGAAATTGGTTTTCTTAAAAAGGTTAGACAAAGATACTAGAGATTCCTTAAATTTGATGGGAGGTGGAGATATAAATAATTTGGCTTTCAATCAAATTTTTGAGCTTTGTACCAACTACTCCAAAATAAAATCTAGAATTAAGAGAGGAAGGTTTGGGAAATTGCATGAAGTGGGTAAGCTAATGGAAGACTTTTTCAAACTAAAGATAGATATTCTAGTTATACTAAATAGTACTTTAAATGGCCTTCAAGTAAAGGCAAATGTAATATAACCCTCAGCAATCTATTGTCTTAAGTGCAGATAAAAACATGCCCTTAGAGACTACCCTCTAGATAAAACCAATGTTTCATCATGTGGGATCTATGATGCAATAGATCATGATACCAAACATTGCACCCTTCTCCCTATTTTAAAAAATCAAATGAAAACACAAGTCTAGTCCACTGAAGAAGTAAATTATATCTAGAGACAAAACTTTGCCCCACAAAACTAGGCTCAAGGATAGTTTAATGCAAAAAACCCAGTTAATCCATGGATGACACCATGGAATGTTTTAGTTCCTTTACCATTTTGGAATCAACCCCAAATTCCATCAATACAAAATCCATAGGTAGGGCAAGATTCGATGCCAATGCCCCCATGGATGGTGCCACAACCATAACAACAATGGGCACCACAATAATAATGGATGCCATAGCCATATCAACAATGGAATTAGTAGTGGAACCCACAACAACAATTCACCCAACCAAGAAGACCACTTTAATAGAAAACTATAATGCCACCCCTAGTTATTCAACAAGGACAAATCAATCAACCCTCAATGCCTACTCAACCAATAGCAAATTCAAAAAATAAACAACCAACACCTATTTATGTTAATGAATAGGAAGATATGATGAATGTTGGAGCTATTGATTGTTCAGACATACATTTAAGATCAGGGAAAACTATACAAAATCCTTTAGTTCTCATTTCTGAGATACCTGATGAAAAATAAAAAAATAGACTCATCTCAATTAAAAACTAGAGAAGCTAAAATAAAAATGAGCTCTGAAGCAAACAAAGAAAACACTACTACACCAGTAGTTCCTTTTTTTGAAAGATTAAAATAAACTGATATTAAACTAGAATCAAACTTGGTCCATGAGTTTTAGAAGATCAATATTAAGGTACCCCTACTACAAGCTATTAGGGATATACCTAAATTGAACAAGATCATCAAAAACTTTTGTATCAAGATACCTGTGAGGAAAGAAAAATATTTAGGAACCATTCATATTGATGGAAAAGTTATTGATTTATTATCAGGAAAACTATTAGTTCCAAAATATGCAGATCCAAGAAGCCCAGTGATCACAGTCATAATTAGAGGTAAAGAAACTCCTAATGTCTTGGTAGATTTGGGAGCATCAATTAATATTATGACAAATGATACTCTCCATATATTATCTCTTATGAGAATTCAACCCATAACTATCATTATAAAAATGCTGGACCAATCTGTAACTAAACTAGAAGGGACTATAGAAAATGTTGAAGTACTAATAGAGTCTCAAGAATATCTAGTAGATTTCATGGTCTTATAACCTAAAACAAATAATTTAGGATATCCCATAATCCTAGGTAGACCATGGTTGGATACTGTAGCATCATTAATTAATTGAAGGTTAGGAGACATGACCATTTCTAATAGGTTAAAATCTAAATGCATCTCTTTGTATCCTCCTTCAAAACCATCAAGAAATCACATACAAGAACTTTGGGTGGATGAATCAGACAACACATCAAACACCATTTCCTCCTTAGCTATAATAACAATTAAAAAATACTTGAAAGAATTGAATGGAGACATATACCCAAAATATATGGACTCTACTAATCCAAAAACTATGGACTCTATTGGTCCAAAAGCTACAGACTTTGCCAGTCCAAAATCTATGGACTCTGCTAGTCCAAAAACTATGGACTACTTCAGTTTAGGATTCTTGGTTTAGACAAAATATTATGAAACCTCCACTTTTAATTCTTCTAGTTTTTCCTCATCATATGATCATGGATTGAATTAGGAAACTGTATGGAAATTGGCAGAATAATAGCAAATTCATTTCTTAGACGCATTCCATTATTCTTTAGCAAGACTGATTCCTCCTAGAAAAGAGTTTGTTGATAATATAACCATGTTTCATAAGCTACTTCCTCATCCATATCCTCTAAACTCATTGATTAGTGAATTCAAGCAAATAGAATCCAATTATCTAGGTACAAAACTAATCATGGTATTACCAGAAAAGATTTTGAACATCAATAGTTGGTTAACAAATGAAGAGGAAGATCAACTCTTTGAAGTATTGGAAAGACATACCAAGGCTTTTGCTTGGGATTATACCAACATGAAGGGAATTCAACCTATCATTTTCACTATCACATTTACACAAAATCTGTCAAATTGGTCAGACAACCACAAATAAGAATAAACCCATCATTAAAGGAAATAGTCAAAACAAAGATCCAAAAATTGTTAGAAGTTGGGTTTATTTACCCCATCTTAGATAGCCAGTGGGTTTCACCCCTCATAATTGTGCCCAAGGAAAATGGAAAATTAAGGGTATGTGTAAATTATAGAGAAATGCATAAAGAAACACTAAGAGATTATTTTTCTCTACATTTCATTGATCAAGTTCTTGACAACTTGGCAGGTAAGAGATATTTTTCTTTCTTGGATGGGTTTAGTGGGTACAACTAGATAACAGTAACAGCTAAAGATCAATATAAAACCACATTTACCTACCTTTGGGGAACTTTTGCTTACTGAGTACTCCCATTTGGACTCTGTAATGTTCCAGCCACCTTCCAAAGAGCAGTTTTGGCAATATTTTCTAACCTAAAAAATGATTGTGTTGAAGTATATATGAATGGTTTCACCATTCATGGTGTAACTTATGAAGAGGCTCTTACCAACTTGGAAAGAGTATTGATCATATGCGAAGAACATCAATTATATTTGATCTATGATAAATGTTTGTTGATGATGGATGAAGGAATAGTGTTGGGACATCATATTTCTGCAAAAGGCATTCAAGTAGATCTAAAGAAATTCAAAATAATCTCCAACTTACCCATCCCACAAACACAAATTAAAATTAAGATTTTTTTGGGATATGCTAGTTACTACAGATGCTTTATAGATAATTCTAGCCAAATAACTACCCCTATGTTTGCCTTGCTTACAAAATATAGTACATTTGAATGGAGTGATAGTTGCCAACAGGCCTTTGAGACCATCAAAGCTAAACTTGTTTCTGGTCCAGTATTGAAAGGACCAGATTGGACTCAGTCATTCCATATATACATAGATGCTTCCAATATAGCCATAAGAGCAGTCCTTGGATAAAAGGATGAAGAGGATAACATGTATGCTATATATTATGTTATCAAAAACATGACACCTGCTAAAATAAATTACACCACAATTGAGAGGGAATTCCTAGTTGTAGTATATGCAATTAAAAAATTTAGACACTACATAATAGGCTACAAAGTATTTGTATATATAAACCATTTAGTTATTAGATATCTTACCAAAAAACCAATTATGGGAGGAAGGATTATTAGATGGTTGTTGCTCTTAAAATAATTTGATGTTACTATTATAGATAAACCAGGGAAGTCTAATGTGGTTGTTGATTTCTTGTCAAAAATGAACACTACAGGTGAAGAAGAACTAGTGGAAGATGAATTTATAAATGAAAAACTATTTGCTATTTCATCAAAATCTTTGTGGTTTGTTGATATAGCTAATTACCTCACCACAGGGAATTTTCCTCTACAATTTTCATAAAAATAAAAGAAACATTTAATTAAAGAAAATTCTTCTTTTAAATGGATTAATGGAATGTTATTTAAACTTGGACTTAACCATGTGTTTTGTAGGTGTGTGACAAATGTTAAAGTTTATGATATTATCAGAGCTTGTCATGATGAACCAAGAGGAGGTCATTACTCAGCTCAAAGAACCATACACAACATCCTAGGAGAAGGATACTATTGGCCTCACCTTCATCAGAAAGTAAAGAGATATGTCAAACACTATGATGCTTGTCAGAGAATTGGAAAGCCTACTCTTTCAATAGAGATGCCTCTACACCCTTATCCTCAATTGATTTTAGAACCATTTGATAAATGGGGAATTGATTTTATAGGTCTATTAGATCCTCCTTTCAGAGGAAAAAAATATCTTCTAGTATGTATAGACTATGTGACCAAGTGGGTGGAAGTGAAAGTATTAACTCATGCAAGAGAAGAAATGGTAGCTAATTTATTTTATTTCAAAATCATGTAAAGATTTGGTGCTCCAAAGGAGATAGTCTCAAATCAAGTACCATAGTTCATGTCAAACATGATAAATCACTTCATGTAAGTATATCAAACTCAACACAAAAAAACAAGTCCATACCATCCACAGGCTAATTGGAAAGTTGAAGTTACCAACAGAGAACTAGAAACCATTTTAACCAAGGTTGTTAATTCCAGCAGAAAGGATTGGACTAAAAAGGTAATAGAAGTTGTTTGGGTCTATAATACTACTTGGAAAAAAATAACTAGATTTTCACCTTATGAATTGGTTTATGATAAGAAGCCCTTATTATCTATTGAATTTGAATTAAAAACTTTGAAAATAGAAGTAGAAGTAGGGATTGAATTAGAAGAAATATAGAAAAAAAGACTCTTACAGCTTAATCAACTTGATGAGATAAGGATAGAAGAACTACAAATAAATGAATTGGTATAACATCAAAGAAAAGTTTGGCATGATTCAAAAATCAAGCAACAAAAGTTTCAAAAAGGAGACTAGGCACTTTTGTTTGATTCCAAATTTCAATAGTTTAAAGGAAAACTATAAACGAGGTGGTTAGGACCTTATCAAATTGAAGAGGTCTTTTAAAATTGTTCTATTAAGCTAATACCTATTGATGATAGCAGAAGAGCTCTACTAGTCAATGGACATAAATTGAAGCTTTATCAAAAACCTCTTAGTAAAGAAGAATTTGTTCAAAAGGTAAAAGATTAAATAGTTGTTCTAAAGGGCTCTACTTCTTCCAGAGAACATGCTCCTTGATGATCCTGCATATATATAGTTAAAAAAAAATTAAAAATAAATAAATTAATAAAATAAAATAAACATATAAATAGTGAAAATCCTTCCAGGGACACTATTGACAATGCATGCCTAGAAAACCAACTTGTCGGCTGGCTATACATTGCAAAAAGCGCTTTGGCTAGAAAACCAACAATGGCTAGCCAAAGAGAAAAAACAATATATATATATATATATATATATATATATGTGTATATATATGTGTATATATATGTGTATATATATGTGTATGTATATATATATATGTATATATATATATATATATGTATATATATATATATATATGTATATATATATATATACATATATATATATACATATATATATATACATATATATATATATATACATATATACATACATATATATATATATATAAAGAAAGAGAATCTCATCATGTCACTATGATTGGTCTTTTCCATGTAATAAAAGTTTTTCTTTCAACACCTATTGACTAATATATGCAAACTCATTTGTGCAGGACAAATGGTGAGCAAAGGATGAATCTAAGGTCAAAGTAAGTGAGACATATATTCTATTTATCTATGTTTAGTTAATTAATTATCTTTGATTTAATTAAGACTTATTCTATAGAGATGACCCAAACTTGAACCTTCTGAAATGGAATGACATGACACATACCATAATGAAGAAGCATGCAACAAGCCACCAAAGGTGTATGGATAAGTGTACATCTTTGGTATAATCAATTGCATCATTAATAATGATAATGATGGGACATCATAAAAGGGGTTTTTAAATGAAGTGATAAATCACTATCACTATCAAAGTGCCATTTCATCATTTCATTTAATTTCTAATAATTTGACAAAATGGTTGACACACTCCGTAGAAACATGTGGCGTTGAACTATATCAAGTAATCATATTAATCTATAGACTCATCTATCTATGGAGTTTTATATGAACCATTTTATTTCTATAGACTTCAATAGAAGCTAGCCTATAGTTCCTCAGTGATTGTTGCCTACAAATTCTTAGTGATTATTGCCAACTAATTTCAATAGAATACTAGTCTAAACCCTAATATGAATTGACTGAATAGATTTGTTTGTAAATTTATGTAGAAATGGAACATAAAATGAGATTAGAGCTGAAGAATGCAACAAAGTTTCACAAAGACAAAGCTTTTGTGGTAGTGTTTAGAGCAAATGGTTGGCTACCTTTCATTGAAAATTTCTAGGTTTTTTACAAAATAAGGGTAAGAAAATTCATCACTAATCTCACCCCTAAATTTTTAGTTGTTAAAGGCATTGTTATTCCTATTTCAACTCAAATTATAAGTCAAATCATACAAGCTCCATAAGAAGGAATGAGAGCGACAATCAGAATTTCATTTAGTAATTTAATTAGTCAATTTAATGGTGATGAGCAGACCGAGACTTCATGTCTAATAGATTCTAAGGGAAAATTAAAAGAGATTAGTAGAAATTCACTTCCTGAACCCTAGAAATCTATAGCTAAGTGGGTAATAAAGTATATCATTTATGAGGGGCAACACAGTCTTTTAGGAGGAGATGCCATGAAAATGTTAATACACCTTAAGCATGAGAGACAAAACCCTTAGTACAAGATCAACCTCCCATCCTTCTTATATGGTTCCCTTCAAATTATGACTATAAAGCCTAATGCTGCTCTTAGGCACCATGGCCTTATTCACCTAATTATCCAACATCACTTCCTTTAGCAAGGATAAGAGGTCTGGGAGGAATTTCATAATAGTGTAACACAACAAATTCTAAATATGCCTGCATAAGAGACCTCAAATTTACAATAGGAAAATTCATCTCCACCTATTGCATCAGTTGAGAAAACAACTCCAAATAAGAAATCATAGACTATAGTCTCAACAAAAATCCCTTCTTCTTCAAGAAGAAGAATCACAAGGTCTCAAATCCCTGTAGTTTCAAGGTCTCCACAAGAACCTCATGAATCTGTAATACAACCAATTCCCTTGTCAAGAAGAAGAAAATTGAGATGAAAGGTTGCTACATAACTTGAGAAGACTGAGGGTTTGATGGTTGAGAAGGAAAGATAACCGAGTGTAGCTTAGAGAGTGACCAAAAGAAGGAGAAGGCTAATTTTGATAGATAAAGATTAATAAGAGGCTACAGACATTCTGGATAGTCTTAAAATAGTATCTCATTCCCCCATACATCAAAATATCCCTATAACTGTAGATGTTGAAGAAACTCCTTTTGAAAGTAATTATCCAATCATAATGGAGGAGCCAATTCTAGAAGAAGATCCAAACATGGTAGAGGAATCAAGTATGGTAGGACAACCACCTATTTCAGTTGAAACTACAATAAATAAAGGGAAAACTATATGCACAAATGATAAAGGTGAGTCATCTAATCTGAATGATCATGCTATGTAGTTATCCTTGCAGCTTTTTCAAGCTCAAGATCTAGAGCAAAAACAAATAGCTGACATTACTAACTTGATTAGTCAATTACAAAATAAGGATAATCTTAACTCATTATTGGTGTAAAAATTGGACACAACATCTGCCAATCATGCAACAGAAGTTCATAGATTAGAAAAAACAATAAAATAAAATGAAAGAGAACAAATAGACCTTTGGATATATGTATAAAATTTGAAGGAGAAAAGGATATTGAAGATTTTGGTAAACTCTTCCAAAGCACCTTTTGATGTTGTACCTTCTCCTCATAAGGTATTTGTTGACCACAGTTGTCAAAAAAGTTGTTTAGGTATTCCTACCTTGCAAATGCTAAACCAAATTTAAGAAGAATATTTCATACTTAAATAGAAAAATAAAGTTACAACTTCTTCAAACAAACTCTTGGAAAATAAAAATAAAGAATTAGAAGTTAAGGTCCAAAATTTAGAATAAAATTTGCAATATGCATGCAAATTAGGGGAATCTCTTTTGGCATATAGGAATCCTTATCCTGCATATAGCTTTTTTTTATTTGAAAATTTTTATAGATGGTAGCTTCTGAGGATCTTTGTCATCTTTCTTACAATATTTTATAGCCAACAACATTTCTTGAAATTTTCTATAATGTTGAACCTGATTAGTAGGATTTGCTTTGTGAATTTTACTTGCATGATTTGATCATAGGAGACCATGAGCACAATAAGTTTTTAATAAACCTTCATATAGGAGAAGTTCAATTGAGGGCATTGCATTCTACATTCAAAAATAAACTAGCATGGAAAAGCAAATTTGAGGAGTATACAAATCATGCTAAGACTACAAGATTATGTATCAAACCATCCTTTCCTATCCCTAGATTGATCAAACAAAATTTTAACTGTGCTTGTTTAAGTGATGAGGTTAAAACACATTATTTACAAGATTTATATGATTGTATTATTTCTTTTGACTTGTTTTTAAGACAGAGTTTTGATTCAGTGGTGACTACAAGTGTAAATAGATGGGACCAACTTTTAGTGCCTCTTAAAAGATGAGAGGTCATGTCTTCAAATAACTTAAGATGGAGTATGAGGAGAGATTCCTCAATTTTTTAAATCTTAATAGAGGTAATAAACTCTATGGGAGAACAAAAATGGATTGGCATGAGATATAAACCCCCTTTATTGATCATACCTATTCCAGGATGGAAGAGTTGAGCTCCATAATTAGAGGAGCAATTCAATATATAGAAACAAATGATTTAAGAATATCAGGGGTTTACAAGCAATTCAAACAAGCATATAATAGATGAATTTGATGAATATGATTTGAGTCAGAGTGTGGAAAGTAGATGCTAGAGCTATGAATGCCAATGAATGTTTACAATGGGACTTGTAAAAGGTAAATCCTGGGGGAGATGATGAGCTTAGATTATGGCTTGTTATTGACATGTTATTTCCCTCAACCCATCTCTCGAAGGATATTATCTTATGCAAATCATAGATTATTAGATAGATATTACATGGAAAATAGATACTTATCTTGTTTATATTGAACCAAAGACTAAACCTTTACTTTGTCATTAATGTCTAATACATAACATGTTTTAGTGATTTTTGTTGTGAAGAATGCTTAGAAAGAAGACACAGGTGATGTATAGTGAAAGTTCAATTTTGATCTTCATCTAGAAAAACTACAAACTCCACAAGATTGCTTCTATAGACTCTGTAGGCTTATTTCTATGGAATCTATATGCTTGTTTCTACCGACTCTATAGGCTTGTTTCTATGGACTCCATAGGCTTGTTTCTATGGACTCCATAGGCTTGTTTCTATGAACTCCATAGGATCATTACTACTGACTCTATAGGGTCAATTTCATGGATTTTGTAAGGATGAAGCTACAAATGGGGAAGGTGATGGCTAGATAAGATGAGAGAGAATCATTCTAGTTGGAGTCAAATGAGGAAAATACCTGCCTGCTATTTTGTAGGATTTGATTTTGATAAAGTTGTATATATTTGGATCTTAAGACTATTATAGGATAGTATATCTATTTCATCAGAATAATTAGATCTCTTGGAAATCTAATCTCCTATCTTTGGATGAGTGGATCGACCAAGGAATCCTATTTCTTTACATCCTTTTTTGAGTTGATTATATTAGTATAAAATGTAAGACTCTTATCATTGAAAGATATTAGATAATAGAAAATAGAGATTAGAGAATAGAGGAAATATTTGTACAAGCATATTATAGGTTTTAGCTAGATTGTAATCATTTTAGTTTTATGAATTATCGCTTCAGTTTCCAGCATTGATTAATCTTTGTTCCTGAGTCCAAGAGGAGTAAGGGCCCACTCTCCTTGGAACCAAGAATTGTGTATAGTATTTATGTTATGTTCTATTAACTCTTTGTTATAACTAATTATAATCTTGTTAATGTTTGAATTTATTCAAAAAAATATTAAAACAAATTTATATTTTAAAAGGCATTTCCTTATTCCAAAGTCATTTCCTTTCTAAGCAAAGTGTGTTTTCTTTTATAGGAAATGTGTGAAGCAAATTTCATTTTTAAGTTAGGAGTGTGATTTTACTTTCCACACAAGCATAAATAGGAGTGTGATTTTACTTTTAAGTAAAAGAGTGGATTGATTTGATTAAATAGTTATATTTTTTCCTTTTCAAAAAAAGAGTGAATCAAGTAGTTTAGGACACATTTCTTTCTTTAGTCAAAGTTAGATTAAGACCATCAAACACCCCTATAAACAGACTTCTAGATCTACCATCCTATACGTTACTATAGATAGTTGTGGATATCATCCCTAGTTGATAAGACATCAATTGAACATTGATTAAATGAAGAGTTAAATGACACTCATCACATTATATTTTGAGAGATGGATAAAGGCACCTAAATTCAATGTCATATTAGGATTTGTCACAACTGTAAAACTATATGGTTGGATCAGAGGTGTTTGTGAAATAATAGGACTCATCTATGATGTTGGTGTTATTTTTGATGGTGTTGATTTAGGTGGGTATTTTTCTATTTGTTGCATCTAATTTGGATTTGATGATGAAGAAGTATTTGAACTATTCCATTCTTCTTCTTCTTGTAGAATTTGTATTTATGAATCCACTCATTCAAATATTCAAAAATATGTAAATTGATCTGAGTCAATGTTAAGTATTCTATGCCTCTATTTTTTTCTCTTACGAACCCTTACACTACATAGTTATATGTTTTATCTAAGAATTTCCTTGTTTTGTTATGGACTTCTTCAGTCATTAGTCCTTACCACTCATCATAGTCCAAACCTTCTATATAAATCTTACTATGTCAAAAAAAATTGGGTTGGGAGATGTGCATTTCTAGGGTGAATAATCATTACCTCTATCTTCATCATTTCAGGAGCTTGTACCTATGATTCATCAACTACAACTTTCTCTCTACTCCTTAAGTGATAGATCTAGTTCCTTAATATGTATTACTCTTCTATAAATATACAATGTAGGAAAACTAACAACTTGATCTAACTCTACACCACCAAATTCAACATCTCTTATTTCCTTCTTTACTTCTCTCTAATAATCTAGGGCCCACTTTCCCTATTTCTTCCTTCATATCACACTACTTCTCTTTCTTCATCCTTAATATTTTCTCCTAATCTACTACTTCATTAATTCCTAGACATAGGTACATTACTATTCCTCATGATATTCCACCTTTATTATTTTCATAATTCTCATTCTAATTATAGGGTCTTCTTTCATTCTAGCTCCTATTAAACCTTCATTCTTATCAATTCAAGCTCTCTCGACATTTTAGTTCACCATTCACCCATGTATCACACACATCCCCATGTCACCCAAAGTGACTAATCCATCTAAAAAGTATTGGGTACCATTACTCTTTCCATAACTAGCATCTTAACTAACATAAGGAGTTGATACAAAAATTTACCTCTTACCCCTCACATAAACAAATATTGTGCCACTTCAAATTATACATAGCCTTGTATTGAAAACTCTATGATATATCCATCAATGGTTGTGGCTAACCAATGATCTATCACATGATTCCAACTATTCTCTAGTGTCTAAAGTTGTTTTATTTTCTCATCAATCCATATAATGTCAATGGTTGATCTAGATCTAGAAAAATGATATTTTAGATAAGCCAACCAATTAGCTAATATTCCAAGTAGTATGCACCATAAGATTTTGTATATTTCACCATAAATATGTTATTTTACAATCTATCATTCAAAACATCCAAATTTATATGTTTATTTTTCTATGAACTCTATGATTTTTTGGTCTAACCAATGTTCCACATCTCTTTGGGTAAGCAGCCACCGTAGCATGATTACAAATAGTGAGTTTTCATGCTCACCACACCATTGCTAGTAGAGGTTCCTAAGATTCCTTAGAACATGGTAATTATGGGAATATCTTGAAACTTCACTAAAAGGAGAGTGAAGAACAATTATCATAATGAGAATACAACTAAGATGCTTTCACAAAGATGTAAACATATATTATATACCAATGACATCTAATACTACTTAAATCAAATTTGTGTTTTAAAAGATGACTATAATAAAAAAACATATTGGCAGCACAACTCTTCATAGAAATCAAATACCTAGAAATATATATTAATTTGTTTATGATCATATGCCTAGATATAACTTATCCATCTCTTACTTGTGCTTCACACCTTACAATAATAACCCTGATTATAATCATATTCTAGAATAAGTCTTACTTAAACAACTGTAATAATCTCTCTACAAGTATAAAAATGGGAAATACTATGATCAAGATCATATTTGATAATAATTACAATAATAACAATAACCTATTTTCATCTAATAGAGGTTAACTTGTATTATCTTCACATCTATTTTTAACCTTCAAGTAGTTTCCACCATAACCCACTATCATTGCATTATCCAAGTTGTTACAATAACATGTATTTGGTGCAAATCTAGGAATATCTTAACAAGAAACAAACTACAACCAAATGTATCCCATATAATGTGTCATCTATACTCCATGTGTTTTGATGCTCACACAATATCCTACTAACAAAAATTGTACCCCCTACATTTAATATAATAATAATCCATCAAAATAAGTGTTTTTAATTCAATTTGAAACTGTGTCAGTTGAATTGATGTATCAGTCCAATATTACCATGTTATTAATGGAAAAGGGTCCATCTATAAACATGTGATCCTAAAGATAAACACACATTGAATTAGTTCCTTAGTTGATGAATATTATTTAATGCTTATAACTACTCAGAGGATGGGAAAGACATTTAATATTTGTAAACACCTAGTGGTTGGATGGGACTATATAAAATCTATATAAGGCAAACCATGAGACTAAGTTATGGGCTAGTCCATTTATAATTAGAGCTAGAGTAGAGGACTTTTCCCTTTTCATTTCATTTTAATTTCCTACTTTCTTAGTGTAACTTTTATTTTTAGCATAAGTTGAGGCTATATAAATACCCTTTCTATAACTCATCTAAACATTGATAAATCTAAACTAGTTGATTCTTTTGGACATAATAGAGACTAAAGTCTCTTGAGTAAGTCTTTGAAAATCACTCCAAGTAGGCCCCTTGTATGGAAAAACTTTCATCATCCAACTGAAGTATCTAATGTGCCATGACCTAGTAGATAGAGATAGTATGAAAGCTTTTGTCATAGCTTGATTCCTTTTAGGAGAGGTGGAAGGGAAGAAGGGGGAATCCTCACTAGTTGATTCCTTTCTTCTTCCTCTTTTCCCCATAGAGTTGGTTTGGTTGATCCAAATTGACCACTAATAGGTTCTAGCTATATTTTCTCCTCTTTCATAATCTAAAGGTTTTTCCAATCCAAAATATGAGTGGGATTAGAAATATATTTTCTAAGCAAAGTAATATGAAAAACATCATAAATCCTAGATAGAGAAGGAGGAAGATCCAATTGATAGGCTATAAGACTAATCTTATAAATGATATCAAAAGGTTTAACATAGCACATAACTACCTTAGATGATTTTTCAGACTTTATTGATATTTCTTAAGGTCTAACTCTTAGAAAAACTTTATCACCGAAGTTAAATTCATGGGGTGATATTTTTAGATCTACATAACATTTTTATCTATCAGATGTTATTTTCATATTTTTTCTAATAAGTGTTATCTAATTATGACAATATTTTAGTATATTAGGTCGACAAATAAACATTTTTTCCAAGTTATCCCAACTAAGAGGAGTTCTACATTTTCACCCATATAGAGCTTCAAAAGGAGCCATCTTAAGTACATAATGATAAGTGTTATTATAATCAAATGAAACTAAATGAATATACTCTTACCATTTATACTATTTATCACATATAATTGTATCATGTATTCTACCACTTTATTCAATATTTTAATATGACCATCCATTTCTAGGTGGTATGTAAAATTGAATCTCAAACATGTTTTGAAGTCTGCAATTAAATTTTGACAAAACCTTGATGTGAATAGTTTGTATGAGTCTAACATAATTACTTCTATCAGGCCATGTAGATGAACAAACTATTTTACAAATATTATTTCAAAAATAGAGGAATCATTTGTTATATTTTTAATAATAAAATGACCACTTTGGTCAATTTGTCAATTACAACCAGAATTATATTGATTTTACTATGGAATTTAGGTAGCTCAAAGACAAAATCAAGTGAGATCACAACCCACTTATATTTTATAATTTTATGAGGGTGAAATATACATTTAAGATGGTAATGCTTAGACTTAAATTATTGGAATACTAAATATTTGGCCATAAAGGTAGTCACATCATGTTTCATTCCAAGCCAAATGTAATACTTTTTTAATTCACATGTCATCTTGATGACACCAAGAAAAGAATAATGAAGTGTTTTATGTACTTCATTAAAAAATTGATTGCACAAGTCCCAAATTTGAGGCACATAAATTATTTTTTATACCTTAATAATACATCATTTTCCATTAAAAAATAGCAAAATACTTTGTTATAAGCTAAACATCTAAAACTACTTACCTCATGGAAATACTTATCCAAAACATAATTATTTTAGTACAAAATTTCTAAAATCAACCCTAATAACATAAATTATAGTAAGGTACATAGACTGAGTGCTTTAGCAACATGATTTTCCTTGCCTTTGATATATGAAATGTTGATAACAACATTAATTACAAATTCTTACCATCTACACTGACATGCATTTAATTCCTCTTGGGAAAATAAATGCTCCAAGATATAGTGATCAAATTTTACCTTGAAATGTTTTCCTAGTAGAAAGTGTTTCCACTACTTTAGGGCATGAACTATGGAAGCAAGTTCCATGTCATACTTAGGATATTTATTTTCATGTTCCTTAAGCTTATTGATTCATAATCCAACACCTTTCCATCTTGGGTTAATATGCAATCGAAACCTTTCTTAGAAGCATCTACCCAAACCTTAAATTGTCATTTGGGTCTGGCACAACAAGTATAGGTGTTGTATTTAGTAGAAATTTAAGTTTTTGAAGTACCTTTTCATAGAGAGGTGACCAAACAAATTTCTTACCTTTATACTGCAAGGAAGTAAAGGGATTGGTTATGTTATAAAAAATTGCATAACTTATGGTATTAGATAGCCAAGACCATAAAATTATGTACTTCATGTACATTAGTAGGAGAAAACCACTCATGTATTACCTTGATCTTGGTTAAATAAAAAATAATACCATGCTTAGAGATGATATACCCAAGATAGTGGTTCTTAGGCTAGAATAAATCATATTTAGAAAATATTCAAAATAATTTATGTTGTCTTAATATTTTCAAAAATAGCTTCAAGTTTTGTTCATGTTCATTTGTATTGTTAAAATAAATAGAAATATTACCAAGAAAAACTAGCACAAATTTGTTTAAGGAATCTCAAAAACACTATTCATCAATTTCATAAATGTAGTTGGTGCATTAATCAATACAAAAAGCATCATAGTGAATTCATTGTGACCATAATGAGTCTATAAAGTAGTTTTTTGAATGTCTTCCTCCTTTATTCTTAGCTGATGGTAACCTAATCTTAAGTCAATTTTGGAGAAGACTATTAGAGGTATAATCACTAAGAGGGTGGGGGGGTGAATTAGTGATGCTAGATAACCCAATTTAATTTACAACTCTTAAACATTCATAACATAAAATAATGATGCATAAAAAATAACCATTTCAATGAACAAGGAATATCAAGCATAATCAAGAACATAACACATGATATATGTGGGAAACCCTCTTGGGGGATAAAACCCACTAAACCCTGCAAGATGGACTATAGTCCTATAATGACAAGATATAATTTATAGTAGAAAAAACTAATAAAGGAACACCCATCCCTTAATTTATTAATTTAACAATCATATAAGGAGCTATTACCCATGTCTAGTTGAGCATCCACAACAACTAGACCTTTAACAAGTTTCAACTTGCAAAGAGTAATCAACCCCCTAGATGTTGAGCATCCACAACAACACCTATGAAATAAAAATATCCTAAACACTAATTTTCTACCAATATGATGGATATATAGTTTATATAAGCTCTCTCCAACATTTCACACTCTATCTAGCCTTCACACCCTCTCAATGCATCCAAAGCCACCTTTTGGATCAACCTAGATCTCTTCACTCATCTATAATATTCAAACCTACAAGAGCACTATTATGACATAATAAATATGACTTATAAGTTATATAGAAAATCATCAACTAAATATAATCTACAATCCATACACCAAGCTCACATATCCTTCACCTTGCCTTTGCTCACAATACACACTCTCTCAAATAGCCTCTAGGGCTTATTTACTCATTTTGCCTCCTCTAGGCTCATTAGCTCCAATGACCTATGTGTCTTCCTAAAAAAACTTGATTATACAAGAATGACTGATCTTATTAACTTTTTCATGGTCCTTAATGACCTGTACCTTTTCTTTTAAATGTTTTATCCTTCACCTGTCTCCACACACACACACCTCTAACACATTTAGTCCGGTTATGCCTTGTACTTATACCACTCTCTTGGTATAACCCGTCTTGGTCAACAAATATGCTTACCATCCTTGTTATAAATTTTTAACAGGTCCTAATACACCATACATGTAATAATCACATACTCCATAGGTTTTCCAATGCCTCATTAGCCCCAAACCACCATTAGGTCTTGGTGAGACCTAAAACAATTAGGCCTTCATACTCACATGTTACATGTGAGACTACTTGAACAACCTTAATCCTTTACCAATTATTTTAAAACATCATAAATATATAAAATATACCATTTATTAATCCCTCATGGTTCTATGCCACCTATAATACCAAACTAACACTTGAAACTATGAATTAGTTCTCCTTACTCTTCAGGTCTTCATACACAAAAAACATAGTTTCAAAGTTTTGAAGTAACTACTTAAATATTTCATATAACCATATGATTATATAACATTTATGTAATATTATATACATATTCAACACTTCCATGTGCTTTATACATTTTAACACAATATATAAGCACTCAAAATGACCACTCAGACTAGTCATATATAGTCAAAATACAATCAAACCATTTTGACTCTCCACATATGATAAGAGATAAAATATGTCAAAAAATGACTTATCATAAGTAATATATACTTATATAACATCTCCATACTCATTTTATTCTTAAATTATTCTTATAACATCTTCAACTCACTCCTGTAACATGGCCACTCAATCTTCTAGTGAATTCAATAAACATAGTCAACTTCTAAGCATATGTTCATACTGAAGATGGATTGATAAAATATAAAAAATATTAAAAAATGGTACTCATGGATTATAAAACATTATCCAATAGTTATTTCATCTTTATACATCAAAATACCATCAAGAACAACTCAAATATCTTTATCAAGTTACTTGTAGAACATGGTCAAACACATAGTCAACTTTAGAGCTCAATTTATTTGACTATACAAAAATTCAGACCTTATAACTAGATTTTTGAGATAAATCATGGATTAAAATTCAAATTTTATTTTTAAATCATCAATAAATTCATCCTAGATCAAAATTTATAAGTAAAATACTAAGCACTAGTTTTTTCCCTTTGCAAATTCAAATGCCAATGGTCACTATTAAACATTGAAGAATTTGCCATCATCTCGTGTCCTCACATCTTAGATAAAATATGAACCATATATATTCTTATAAGTAAATATAAATTTACCTTTTCTAAACATCAAACACTTTGACCTCATCTTGTGCATCCAGGTAATTATGATTACATATGCTCTGTCAATATTTCATTGAAAGTGTCTTGGATTTAACTTTGCTTACTATTAAACATAGAACACTTGTCATCATCTCATTGCTTCTTGATAGTTTATAAAAAAATCTCTCCATAAATATCTTTCAGATTATATTGTAATTTAACCTACTAAACATTGGGTACTTTGATATTATTTTGCTTAATACGCATCGTTAATCTACATTTGTACAATCACCTACTCGTCATTAGATCCTTATATGGTCCTAATATTTAACTTCATTAAAAATATATCAATTTGACCTATTTGAATCAATACGCATCATATATCTTCATCTGTATAAACACCTATGAACTATTTGATATCCATTTAGTCCTGGTCTTTACCTTTGCTTAAACTTTAGACACTTTGACCTCTTTAACTCAATATGCATCATTGATCTACATCTATATGAATACCTATTCACCATTGAATCTTTATCTAGTCCTTCTTAAAATTTGGATAAGTATGGGAACCACTAAAATATTCTTGGAAGTCCAAATTTTCACCTTTATATCTTTTGCTAAATGTAACTGTATGACCTGAAACTTGATCCATATGATCTTCTCACATAGAGGAATCCATCCATATATCAAGCTACTCTTGAAACCTTCATTCATGCGAGATATGCCATCATAAAAATACTTACTCATATCTAATTGAACTTATAAATTCAACTTATTTGAACTTATATAATTTTTTCCCCCTCAATCTATGATGTGATTAAACATGAACTATTATATCTCCCTTTATGAATTTGGCTATGGAAACTTAGTGAATTTTTTTTGAGAAGCCAACTTTGAAACTTAATATATTTTATTGCTCTAAATATAATGACCTAAAATTTAAATCATGTGATAAAATTTCATAGATTAATCCATCCATATATCAATCTTCTCTTTAAACCTTCACATGTGTGAAACATAATGTCATCAATATGCCTACTCTAATTTTTCTGCCACAACCCAAAATGCCTAGATGAACACAATGAGGAACTAGATGAAAACCATGCACTTTCATATTTATTTCAAGCACACTTGACACCCCATAGTGTCTCTTTAACATGTACATACCAAAAATATCATTCATCAATTGCCTCACAAAGTCAAACATTGAAGAACCATGTAGGAAAATTGAAGCACATTAAAGCACACTTTGTCATTGTCATTCTAGCACACATGACACCTCATCAACATCTTTGGTAACCTAGGAGAGATAATTAAAAAACCTTAAACAATATCCCCCTTTATCATTGATGTCAAACACCATTACAAATCTTATGCTCAGACTCTATCTCTCTCTTTAGGTACTTTCTCCCCCTTTGACATAATGACAAAATGGACTAAACTTCTAATCCTACGAACCTAAAAATACTTCAAGGACTAGTAATCAGAGGAGACCATATCTAAGAGATGATACTGACTCCTCTTAACATAGAGAAAACCTCTTTTCACCTTGAGCTTCTCAAACATGCTCCATGATTACACACTTTTTGATCATACAAAGCTTCTATAAAGATAAAACATGCATGAACAATAAAAAATGCATGAAATTAACTTGAAAACATTAAGAGGGACTCCCCCTAAGTCACCTAAGCTTAGGCACCCTTTTGATAATCATCAAACCATTTCCAACAATGATGAATCAACACAATTACCTCCATACCTTCTCTCTCAAATTCAACTACACAATCCTCTGATCCTAGGACTTGACTACCTATAGAACTCTCAGGATCTCTTTGCTCATGCATGAAGATTTAATACATTATCAAACCACATGACTTGGTTTTATTAATTAATCATATAAATCTTATTGAATTCAAAACTATATTATACATATTCACTCTCCTTCATGACTAGAACATTTCACATATGCTCCCCCTCACATCATGCACAACTTCTTCAAGCCATTCAAGCTGGTTATCTCCACCTAACTCCTTGATCTACCTATTTCATGTCATCTTCAAACACTTTTTATTAAATATAATATTTTGACACCTCGTCATCCTTGATCAGACACCTAGAAGCTTCCATTCCCTATTTGTAAACCTTACATAAGTTATCAATATCATACCAATCTCTAAACTTCTTAGACCCAAGAGACCTTCATGAATTTATTTGTCATGAGAAACAACCAAGTCCTACCCACGATCCATTATGCTTCCTCTTTCTGTAAAGTGTCTCCTTAAATATTACATACCTATGACATAGAGAGACTAAAAGTCCCAAAACTCTAGAGAGTCCCATATCTCTATAATCTCATTTGAATTGTAGTCCTAATTGACTTTGAATGGATGCTTTACTTCATTCTTTGCTTTAGACTGATCAGCAAATGTAGACAATAGAAACTCTTGAATTTATATCATGGCAAACATACCATCTTTGGTCTCAATCTAATCTCTCCTAATAGGCTTATGTTTCCACACCCATTTGTGACCTCTTACTTGTATACTAGGATATCCATACACCTTATTTTTCTTTGAGAACTCATTCAACCTATTTTTACAATATCTAGAATTGTGACCAACTTTATGACATCTAAAACAAAAAATATCATTTATACCTTTTGATTTATGATGATTATGATCTTCTTTTTCTATCTGGATAGAAGTCAAATTCTCTTGGCATTCATGTATTTTCTTCATATCTAATTCCTTCTTTGTTATAGTAGGCAGTCCACCTTGATCATGATTATCCTTCATATTCTTTGGTCTTAATACCATTGAGTGAATTTTAGGATCATCTTTATTCTTGTCAAGACTTGAGTGCATATTAAAACTATTCTTGAAAAATCTGGTAATATGTCTTACTTTATTACAATTGTAGCAAACAATAGCATTCAACATACCTATTGACTAATCTGAGTTATGATTTCTCCAAGACTAATTGTTCCTTCTTCCAAGGCTTATTACATTAGGCTGTCTAACTATCTTCTTTCATTATTATTGACCTAATTTGACTTTTTTCTATCTTCTTCAAGCTTGCTTATCTTGACAATAAATTTCTCATGCTCATCCTTCAATGAATTTAGCTTGGTTTTCAATTGAATGATCTCATCTTCTTTAGCTCTCATACTTAAAAATGAATCCACTAACTAACTTTTGAGAACTTGGATAGTCTCTTTATCCCATCTTAGCTACTTTAGACATGTCATCCTTTATTCTACATGCTTTTTATATCAAACTTCCCTCAAGAGAACTGACTTGTGCTTCATGATCTTTGATCATATTCCTCATCTTGTGATTCTTCTTTATGAGTTTAGCTCCTAGATCCACTTATTCTTCCTTTTTTTCATAAAATACTTCTTCATCATACATGATGTCCTTTTATTTTGGACATCTTTCCTCTTTTGAACTCAAACTTGCCTTGGTATCTTATAGCTAAATCTTGAGAGCATTAATAACTTTATCATCCTCTTTGTCATCTTTATTCAAAGTACATACCTAATATTTAGGGTATTTGATCACAACCTTACATTATTGATTCTCTTTAATCAAATTATAAGCCATATTGTGATACTTAGGATCACCTTTAAGTTGTTAAGCTTCCTCCAAAGGACCCACTCTAATACTAATTGTTAGATCTACAATCACTGAGAGGGGGGGTGAATCAGTGATGCCAGATAATAAAATTCAATTTAAAACTCTTAAAAATTCATCTCATACAATAATTATGCATACAAATTAACCATTTAAATGAACGAGGAAGATCAATCAATATCAAGCACATAACACATGATATATGTGGGAAACCATCTTGGGGGATAAAACCCACTAAACCCTGCAATATGGACTATAATTCTATAATTATAAGATCTAATTTAGACCAAAAAAACTAATCAAGTAAGACTCATCCCTTTATTTAGTGAGACAAAAATCCCATAAGGATCTACTACCCTTGTCTAGCTGAGCATCCACAAAAACTAGACCTTTAGCAAGTTTCATCTTGCAAGGAAGAATCAACCCCATAAATGTTGAGCATCCACAACAACACTTATGAAATAAAAATATATTTAATAATGATTTCCTACCAATATTATGGAGATAAAATGTATATAATCTATCTTCAACCTTGCATGGTCTCTCTAGCTTTCATACCCTCTCAATGCATCCAAAGCCACCTTTTGGATAAACCTAGATCTCTTCGCTCATACACAATCCTCAAACCTACAATAGTACTATTATAACATCATAAATATTACTAAAATCATACACACCATCATAAACTATATATTATCTACAATCTATCCATCAAGATCACACAGCCTTCACCTTGCCTTCGCTCATCATACACACTCTCTCAAATAGCCTCTAGGGCTTATTTGCTCATTTTGCCTCCTCTAGGCTCATTAAGTCCTATGACCTCTATGTCATCCTACACCAACTTGATTAGATAAGCATGAATAATTATCTTCACTATTTGATGGTTCTTAATGACCTATACCTTCTCTTTCAAAGTTTCTCTCCTTCTCTTATCTCCACACACACACACCTTTAGCACATTTAGTCCAATTATGCCTTGTACTTATACAACTCTCTTAGTCTAACCCATCTTAGTCAGATAAGATGCTTAAAATACTTGTTATACCTTTTTAATAGCTCATAATACATGTTATATGTAAGAACCACATACTCCATAGGTTGGCCAATGCCTCATTAGCTCTAAACTACCATTAGGTCTTGGTGAGACCAAAAATAATTAGGCCTTCATACTCACACATTACATGTGAGACTGCTTAAACCACCTTAATCATTTACCAGTACTTAAAACACATAAAACCTATCTTAAATATATATTTTATTGGTCCTTCATGGAGCTATGCCACCTGGAACACTAATATAACACTTGAACCTACCAATTAGGTCTCCTTGCTCTTCAAGGCTTCATACATAGAAAACATAGTTTCAAACTTTTTAAGAAAATACTAAAATATTTCACATAAAAATATTATTATATCACATGTATTAAATCTTATGTAACTATTAAACACCTCCATGTGATTTATACACTTCAAAATGGGCTATAAGTACTCAAAATGACCACTCAGACTAGTCATATATTGTCAAAATATAGTCAAACCATTTTGACTCTCCACATCTGATCAAAGGCAAAATATGAAAAAAAATTACTTATTATAAGGATTATATACTTATAGAACACCTAAATACTCATTTTATTCTTCATTTATACACAACATCTTCAACTCACTCCTGCAACATGGTCACTCAATCTTCTAGTAAATTCAACAAACATAGTCAACTTATAAGCATTTTTTATACTAAATATGGATTGTTAAAACCTCATAAATATAAAAATATGGTTCTCATAGATTATAAAACATTATCCAATACTTTTTTAATCTTTAAAAATCAAAATACTATCAAGAACAACTCAAATATGCTTCTTGGGTTACTTGCATAACATGGTCAAACACATAGTCAACTTTAGAGCTCAATATCTTTGATTGTCTGAATAATAAAACATTTTAACTAGATTATTTGGATGCAACATGGATTCCTATTAAAATTTTATTTTTACATAGTCAATAAACTCTTCCTATATCAAAATTTATAGGCAAAATACTGAGCATTGGTTTTTTCCCTTTGTAAATTCAAATGCTAACGGTTATTGTTAAGCATCAAATAATTTGCCATCATTTTGTGTCCTCATATATTAGAATAAATATGAACCATAAATATTATTTTAATTATCTCAAACCTTACCTTTGATAAAATTGAAAACTTTTACATTATCTCATGCATCTTGTCAATTTTAACCAAATACACTCCATTGATCTTCCCTTGAAAGTGTCCTAGCTTTAACTTTGCTTACTGTTAAACATCGAACACTTGTCATCATCTCATTGCTTCCTAATAGTTTGGAACAAAATCAATCCATCTATTTATTTAAGATTATCCTAAACTTTAAACTAAAAAACATTTGGCACTTTGATATCATCTCACTCAATATGAATCATTAATCTGCATTTGTATGATCACATGCTTGCCATTAGATCCTTATTTGGTCCTAATCTTTAAATTCATTAAACATCCATCACTTTGACTTCTTTGACTCAATACAAATCATATATATATATATTCATCTATATGAACACCCATTAATTGTTGGATCTCCATTTTGTCTTGGTTTTTACCTTTGTTTAAACTTCAGACACTTTCACCTCTTTGACTCAATACGCATCATTGATCTACATCTGTAAAAACACACACTCACCATTGGATATTTATCTGGTCCTTTTGAAAATTTGGATAAGTATGGGAACCACTAAAATATACCTTTAAGGATAACTTTTCACCTTTATATCTTTTTCTATATGCAACCTTATGACCTAAAACTTGAGCCATATGATCTTCTCACATAGAGGAATCTTTTTATGTATCAAGATGCTCCTGAAACCTTCATTTGTGTGAGATATGCCATCATAAAACTAATTAATAATATCTAATTTAAATTATACATTAAAAAAATGTTGAAATCATATTAATTTTATAGCATCGATCTGTGATGTGATTAAATTTGGACCGTTAGATCTCCCTTTACAAATTTGGTTAAGTATGGAAACTTAGTGAATTATGTCTGAGAAGCCAACTTTTCACCTTAATAACTTTTGTTGCCCTCCATATCATGACCTGAAATTTGAACCATGTGATCAAATTTCATAGGGGAATCCATCCATATATCAATCTACTCCTATAACCTTAACACATGTGAAATATAATTTCATCAATATGCCTACTCATAGTTTTCTACCATATCACAAAATGCCTATATGAGCACAATGAAGAACCAGATGAAAACCATGCACTTTCATACATATTTCAGGAACTCTTGACAACCCATAAGGTCTCTAAAACATGTCCATACCAATAATATCATCCATCATTTACCTTACAAAGCTAAACACTGAATAACCATGTAAGAATACTGAAGCATATTGAAGCACACTTTATCATTGTCATTATAGCACACATGACACCTCATCAACATCCTTGTTCACCTTGGAGACATCATTGAAAAACCTTAAATAAATACTATTACTCCTTTTATCTAATCAAAAAAATATTATATCCTTGGAAAAAGATATAGATTCTTGATTGTCACTTTATTAAGCATCCAATAGTCCACACAAAGTATCAAAGTTTTGTCCTTCTTCTTCATGAAGATAAATAGATCACCCCAAGGAGACACACTTGGCCTTATGCTTCCATTTTATAAAAGATCTTACAGCTAAACTTTCAATTTTTTTAGATCATCCACATTCATTCTATAGGTATCTTTAGAGGAAGGTGAAACCCTTGCCATAATATTGATTTAAAAATCAAACTCTATTTTGTTTACAAGTCCATATAGTTTTTCAAGAAATACATCTTTAAATTCTCTTAAAAGAGGAAATTTTTTGAAGGCATCTTCTTCTTTTTTAGATGATTTATGAATTTGGACTACATAAATTTGGAATCCCTTATATACTACCTTTTTCAATTGCAAGGATGCATGTAATTTATGTGCTTTAGGCCTTAAAATGCCTTGCACTTTGTTGACTCTACCAAAATCATCTCTGTAGTGTAATGTTTTACCAAAGTAATCTAGGGTTGCATGGTGAGGTTGTAACTAATACATTCCTAGGATCAAATCATAATATACCAAAGGAGCTATAAATATATTTAGTTTAGTTTTAATTCCAACTCAGAGCCTTCTAGGCATTCATAGATTGACACCCTTTTACTTATTTTGAACTCAACCTCCCAACCTTATCTGACTCTAATAGGTTTAAATTTACATTTTATTGCTTCATAAGATGAAACAAAACTATCTATAACACCAAAATTAATTAAAATAAAAATATTTAGACCGTATAATATATCTTTGGTATCAATTAGAGTTGCTTGAAAATCAACATTCTGATTACCCATAGCTACATAGACCTTGTGATTCATTGATTGTTCAAGTTTTAATTTGTGATATTATTTTCAATAGTGGTTATCACCACACTCCCAACATTGAAAAGTCCTAGTGGGGTGAATTAGGAATAAAATTAGCCCCTATTGCTAGCCCATATTGATTACCTTAGTTTTGAATTTGACTGTTTGGCCCAAATTTAGGTGCATTTTTGGCCTTAAATTTCTTATTCTAAGCTTCAAACTTGTTAAAGACACTAATTATTCTAGTGAATATCTGATTCTAATCTAATTTATTAAAACTTTTAAGAGTGGGGGAAATATTCTTGGATTTGCTTTGTTTTCTATTCTTTTTGAAATCTTCCCCTGATTTTTGCTAAGATTTTCCCTTCTCTTTATCTCTATGGGTAGATTCAATGACAATCATAAGTGTTTTTATATTTTTCATATTCAAATCATGCATCAATACTTATTTTAGACCAAGATTTAACTTACTCACCTTAGTTTCTTCAGTATGCCTTTAGTTCACATGACGCAACAAGTTAAGGAATGTATTCTCATATTTAGTTACTATCATATTCTCTTATTTTAACAATTAAAAATTAGTTATTATTTGTTCCTTGAAATTTTTACTTGAGAACATTTTACAAAACTAATTTTCTAATGTCTCCCAAGAGAGATTCATTGGTTGATAAACTTTCAATACACATAGATGATTCCACTAAGGGATACAACACCAAACAATTGATAGGCTACCACCCTAACTTTCATGTTAGAAGTCATATTATCAAAGTTAAAATATATTTATAAGTGTACCAACCATGCATCAAATATATCACCAATTTCTTCTCCTAAAAAGGTGCGTGGAGGAAGTTTATTAAGTGCTTTGATGATAAGATCCACTAAAACCAATGGTATTTCTTAGAGTATTGGTTATTCTACTGTAAAATTTATCTCGTCATGCAAGACTTAGGGAACACCCTCAATATCATTGAGCCTATTCTCATATGTATCTAGTTTCTATTGAATGAAATTTAATGTAGTTAAAATTCCACTCAAGACTTCTTTAGAAGCATTACCACCTATTGAGTTAGCATTAGGAGCTTCATTATTACTAATGGTGTTATCAATGGGAGGAGGGTCAACTAGAATATCCAAGTTATAAGCACCATTTCCTCTACCCCATTTTATACCTCTTCCCATTCCAATATTAGGATCAATATAATTGGTATTGAATCTTCATCTTGATCTTATCCCAACCATCTAGAGTAATTCAAAAAATTAATTATAAGGAAGGGTATGGTTTAAAATTTATCCCCAAAGTTCCATAGATCTCTAAATTGGGCTTTGATACCAATGAAACGAACCCAAAAAAAATATTTAAAACCAACATTAGGTTGTTTAAATAGGTATTTTGAAACAAAAAACCTTTAGGAATAGGTCTTCTTGAGTAGACCTCATAAGAAATCTTGTGTTCCTTTGTTATATATTAAGCTCATGATGTATAAGAGTAATAATGTACTCCTATAAATTCTAATCTAAATAGAAATGTGTGTAAGTCATCTTTCTCATGAGATTGACTAAAAACTACTCACAAAGAGTTTCCATTTTGTAAAAGAGTAGTGTAAATCCAACTCTAGACTTCAAGGAATGTTCATAAATCTAAAAGATTTCTCTAGAATACTATAAGATTAAATAATTATAAAATAGTTAATAGTAAGAACATAATTAAACATCTTACTTTATGTATAATATAAATTCAACATGTAATCACACCATAATTTAATCAAACTTATCTTTATTCTATTATTATTCTTGAAATCACAATACAACACAACCATATAATTTAATTGATGTAACAAACTAGTTGTGAGATTCCACTCTTATCATACATCAAATATTCATAATCATAACATAGTAAAACAAGATTTTAATGGCACAATAATATACATTTCATAATCAAATGATACCAGCAATACTTTCCATATGATGTTATCAAATTGAATTTATTACATTCAACACTTAAGGTCATAGAACCTTTCATACAATCTCCACCATCAAGATAAAATTTATATAGATACAAATATCATATTCATATTCCTTGTAAAGCAAATCATTAAGATAAATTTTACTAAGGTAAAACATTATTATACCTTAGAAGCCAACCATTTAAAAGTGCCACAAATTAAATTATGATTAATGCATTATAGTTTTAAGATAGATTATTAAAACATAAAAAAATAATCTCTTTATGAAATGCAGTATGTTATCAACACATACATTCCATGTTCAAAGATCATGGATTTCACAACATCCAATCCACTATTAGATTAATTTCCATCCTCTACATCCAACAACACAAGTACCCATTATGCATCATTTGGTGTTATATTCATTAATTTTGAATTTGTATTAAAATAGAGTGAATAAAGTCTTAATGCCCTAATTGGTGACATATGACATAATTCCATCAAATAATAAATTTCTTGTCAACATTCATGTTAATATTTAAAACATAAGGATATTATTACCATTAATTTAGATATCAAGAAAGTTTTGTATGAACATGAAGTGACCATCATAGTAAAAATAGGATAAGTTAATTACCTGAGAATTTGAGTGGAACCAAAATAATTCCCATAAAAAGATAATTACACATTTAAAATTAATTTTGTTACATTTTCAAACATACTTCACAAGAAATTGACTTATTTATAGATAGATAGTTATAATAACTATTCATCTATTTAAAACTTTCCTTTCTCAATAAACTTTATGCATTGGAAATTTCAAATATTTCAAATCCCCCAATCAAGGTCAATTCATAACCGAGACCAAAGATATTATATATCTTTGAAATCATGAAATCTCAATGATAAAAATATAGACAATCCACATAACACCATATCTATAATGAAACAAAATTCAACAAATAAGTTCATACAACTAGTTGTGTGTGTTTTAAAATTATTTAACAAGTTAAATTTATATTTGGAATGTCTTCTCTATGAGTACAGACAATGAATCAATCATTTATCCATTACAACAGGAATATTTTATAACCATTTCCATTATTATTCTCCAATATTAAAATACAATTTTAGATAGTCAATACCCAATAAATACTTTTCCAATCTAATAGTTACATAATCCAATATTCCATTACTTATGAACTAACACTAACTTAGTCACTAATTAATGTATACAAATCATAAATTCATGCATATGAATCCCAAAATTTGCCTTCAGTATCTTAATTAGAAAATGTTATACTACATAGTTGATTCATTGTATTAAGAAACAACTAAACTCATTATTATCAAAATAATTATTAACAAACCATAAAAATATAAGATGGTCACCACAAGTTTATCCAATATTTTTTCAAGATAATTTTAGGTATCAAAACTCACATCCATCCATATGAATAAACCATGATAGATACAAAAAATATATCTTGACATAATTTTAATACATAGTCAATCACAATAAAAGTCAACAAACACCTTCATTACATTCTAATCATTCCAAAATGATTGAACAATGACAATTAAATATTTATGATCCATAATATCAACATGGATATATGGAAACACATAAATACATAGTAAAGTTTTGCATAAGTTTAATCTAGTGATTCACTTCACACAATGCAATGAAATAAACCACATATCATTTAAATGAACCAATATATATAACATTCATATACAAACATAAATATAATTAATAAATTATAAATATACATTTCATATCATATCTATGAAATGTCCAAAGTTTGACACCAACTAACAATAAATAAAACCCACTTGACTAGTCCCTTGAGCCCCCTATTAGTGGCCCTAGACCACCCAAACCAATCAACATGATGGGGAGTCCATTGTATGAGGTTGTGTCTATTTAATTTAAAAAATTAGTTTCTAATCATTTAAAAAATAAAACACCATAAATACATTCCCAGATAAGTATAGCAATAACCCATATCATTCCTTATTGTTCTCAGTCAGACCATAACTATAACAAAGTAGTGTTTTTATCAAGTTTAATGAGGGTAAGCCCCCATTTTAAGGTTTTAAAAAATACAAAAAATATCAATATAACCACCTTTTTACAACCATGATACCAAAAACCACAAATAAAATTCAACGCCACAGCCATGAAGAAAATAATAGGCATACCCAAAATGTTGAAACTCTTTCAAATGACTTGGATAAAAAAACATATCTATCCAAAGATTAATCACATATTGAAACCCAATACATTAGCTACTTGTTATTTTTAATGCAAACCATTTTACTTCATATTTCCATAGTAAGGATCCAAAACCAGTTTCATGTTACCATTTTCCTAGCAACACACCCAATTTCTCTTCCTTTATTCTTACCATGCAAAACAAATAATAATATCCACCTTACCCTTGAGTCATGTCAAAATGGATCCTTAACTCCATATATCTATGTTCCATAATTTATTAGGTGTAAAAATGGCATAATTAAAAACCTCTTAACCAACTTAATAGTCTAGGTGACATCCACTTCCACAAGGAAGATAGTCTCTTAGGAGTTATGGTGGCCCATAGGGTTCCATCCATTCATAGTTTGAAATCAAAAAATAACAAACTATATTGTTTGAATACCCAAGAGATAACCTCAAAAAATAAGCCAAACCCTAAGTCAATGAACACCATCGTACCAAGCTATCGATGATTAAAGTCATTGATTGTAATAATCAATCAAAACCAACATAAAATAAGATGTAAAATAACACCTTACACAAGTCATTAACCTAGGGCCATGAGGTGACTAATGGATTTATGATTAGAAAGCATGATATTTATGAAACATAAAAACCTTTGATCTTGTAAACAAGTAACTAAGAAATACTTTGATCAAGGTACATCTTTAATGTCATAGAATCCAAGTGACCATGCCTGCTCATGAGTTTTGTACATCAAAGTCTATTTAAATATAAATGATTCATAATCAGAATATTCTAGTAGAAAGGTATTTAATCATAAACACTTCAAATCTAATACCAGTCTTAACATAAGATAAGGGAATCAAAATAACTTGCTTGATTATCCTTTTTTCTAAATAAATTATTTACAACATGAATGTGAAATATTACAATAATGCAAAAATAGGTTTAGGATTTCATTTTAGAAAGATTCATAATGTAAAAATGGTTGTATCCTTCATACAAATATCAAAAATTAATGAATTCATTAAAAATGTATCAAATACCAATGACAATAATTGAAAATGACCAAAATAACCAATACCATCAACTAAAACACACTCTAAGAATATTGGGAAACTTGTTACTTTATAATTACTAATCAGACCATACTGATAGACATTTACACAACCTCATTAGCTTGATTATCAATTAGGCCTAGATCATATAAATTTTGTAAACACCAAAGATGACATCGATAGTATATATCTAGTAAATATCTAAATAAACATAACTATGTAATCAACTAAATGTTTTCTAAAATCAATCTAATTCAATACAATAATGTATCATAATCTTCTCATCATAACATCATAATGATTAATTCAACTAAAGTATAATCAAGCTAAAATGTGATCACAATAACATGACATAGTAAATCAAGGTCTAAGGTCCTAATAATTAATAGTTTTAAAATGATTTATAAAAAGGGTCATGATAATATCCTAAGAATATAATTGTCATTTCAAGATAGATATATCAATTATAAATTCAATGAATAATAAATATCATAATAACCATACATAAACTAAGTAATAAATATTTGAAAGGTGCATGATATGTATCATGGCACCGTAAAAAATGAGCAATGTGTGATATAGATCATGAGATGAAAAAATATTAGCATACAATCCTATATTTATCCACACATGGAAAATAGAGTAACACACAGTGCCATGGCCATGATGCACATAATAAATCACACATACTATAACTCAATGTCACACAAGGTAAGAGACACACAATGGAAAATCAAATATCACCCATAGAGTGGACAATCTAATGTCACACACAAAATGGATAATGAAATGTCACACACATAATGGAAAATCAAATGTCACATAATAAATAGAGTCAAATAGAAAATAATTAACAACATCAATCATGCATAGAACAAGAAAGGCTAGTCTACATAATTATTATATGTGATGATCGCTTATGAAAAAATACAATCTCCAATGAAATAAAAATATAAGTAGTATGAGTAAGAGCAAAACATGTATCATAAGTGTAAATTATCTTAATATGATCAATGTAAATAATCATAGAATAATAAAAACCTATGTAAATTATTAATATTTCCCCTATAAGAACATTTTCCCAGTGTAAGAAGGTAGTTCCTAGGTTTAGGAAAGTTTTGGACTTATGTGTCCATATCATATGAAACATATATGTCCTTAATCTCATTCACATATAGTGTGAAAACATATACATAAAAAATTTAAAATATAATGTATTATATATGATAAATCATAAACAAATAATAATAATAGTAATAATAATACATGTAATTCATAGGTCTTAGTTTTTTATTGTTGTGTGTGTGTGTGTGTGTGTGTGTGTGTGTGTGTGTGTGTGTGTGTGTGTGTGTGTGTGTGTGTGTGTGTGTGTGTGTGTGTGTGTGTGTGTGTGTGTGTGTGTGTGTGTGTGTGTGTGTGTGTGTGTGTAAGTATTTTATAATTTCTTAGAATGTTATGTGATGATAACAAATTATCTCATTAATGAGATATCTACATATGATTCTTGGGTCTATGATCATGCACTTTATACATTTTGGGTGAGGATCGACATCTATATCAATTTCAAAATCAAAAAAAGAAATCATGCATTATATTATATCTATTATTATGATCTTAATCATAATGAGCATGTATATGTAATTCAAATTTAGTATCCATAATAACTTATGAATTATGTTGTGTACTTAGAAATTATGTTTGTATTCATTATGGAACCATCTGTGAGGTAAAGGGGATAAAGTATTCCCCTGAGTCACAAATGAGTATACTTCCATCACAGAGATCAATAGTATAAATATCAATAAATTATTATATCTTATGTCAATAAATAATGCATCTATTATTTTATTATCATGTGCATATATGATAATCATAATATTCCTTACCATGAAATATATTAGATTGAGTCTTACTCATATCAACCTATTTTTATGGAGGGAGAGATATGATGTTGAACTTAAGTAAATTTTTAATATAGTTTGAAGAGGTTATGGTAAGTATGTGAATTGTATTCTTTGAGGAATTGATAAGATAAAATCATTAATAGACTATGATATTATAGTATTTTTGAATTTACACTCATCTTATAGAAATATTACTATGATAGTTCCTTGATATTTAAATCTCTAAATGTGATGTCACAATTCCAAATAATTACCTATGTGATGCCCCATTATTTGATGGTAATAATTATATTGAATATGGTTGTTTTGGAGTCAAATTTGAAATAATTTTGATTTATAACATTTTAGATCTCACTATGGGATCCATCTTCATGGAAGATAAGATTGAAGCCAATGCTTTAATAAATTTTGTTATACAATTGACTATAGAAGAACCCAATTAAATTTTAATTATGAAGAACTAATCTCCAAATAAAAAATAAAAATATTGTCTCATTTTTTTATAATATGAATTATCATGCACTCTATGCCAAGTAGTAGGTAAAATAATCAAATGTTTGTCAAACAATCTCTACATTATAATGTATGGTTTATATTGTGCATTTTTAATTTGTAATATGATATCTAGTTCTACATTCATGAGCTATATATTATTTATTGAATCTATCATAAATATTGGGTGTGACTCTTTGATGCACTATGCAATATGTTTTATTTCTTTCTCTCTAGTTACACTAGATTTTACAAATAATTATCTCAATCGAGTGCTTAACATTGAAGGATGTTGTTGTAGAATTATATTTCAACAAGTGATTTTACTATCATCCTTGTGTACCTAGAAATGATGCTTTTATTTATCTAACTTTTTTTTTTGACATTTTTGAACCATCTTGATATTCCTGTGGACCTATAGGTGTAAAATTTATACTACACAAATAATCATCTATAATCTAAACTTCATTATCATCATTATCACTATCCTCCTTTTCTATGGATATCTTTTCTAGATTCTATGATTCAAATACTAAATGAGTATCTAGTATATTTTCTTTGTGTATGTCCTCTATGATTTATTTTTGACTTTATGTATTTGGATAATTAATCCTCTAATCATATTATACAAAATTTTAATAGAATCCATAGTGACACCCAATGTTTACAAAAATGGGATTTTACATATATGTAAACATGATCCATTATATATTAAAACTCTCTTAATTCCATTGTTTAATATTTTCACTTGAATAAATAGTGGCATATGTTGATCTATAGTGTGTTGATCAATAAAATAATCTCTTTCAAAATATATCATATCTTAAATATCCTTCAATGCATTAATAACATATGAAAATTAAGTCAATTCTACATTCTTAAGTAAATCTATGTCACATAAAACTACATATAGAATGTATTTATAGGCAAGTGACCTATATAGTAGTTTTAAAATAAGTAATCTAATTGGGGTAATTATAATTTGATCAATGATATCATATATATTTGTTGGATTGGATAGAATAGTGGGTGGTGGTTGGGGATGAAGATGGATAATTTGACTTCCTTAATTCATCCAGATGTGATGGGGCATCCTACCTCTTCTATTTTAAACAACATGGATCAAAATATAAAATATAAGCCTAGGTAAAATAATGGGAGCAATATAGTAGCTATCACAACCTTGAGGTCTACAAGGAGGAGGAACAAAAGGATTCATTTGTGTCCTTTGATATCTAGCAATAATCAGAGGAATTCAAATTTTATTATTTAAACAATATGAATTATTAAAAAGGGTAAAATATTTTTTGATCAATAATTTTTGCCTTTATTGTATTAGATTTGATTTGTTTCATTGCATGATTGTGAAAAATATTACGTATTTTATGAAAGTAACATGTAATTATGAATATCATAGACTGAATTAAAAAATAATTATTATGCATATCCATTATATCCATGTGTAATTTTTAAATGAAGGAAAATAAAAATTGAGATTTGAAATTAATATTGAATTTAGAAAACTTGAAACCTTAAGCAAATGGGGGGAAACCCTAAGGAAGCTAGGGTTTGTTGTGCTCAATTTAATAAATTGGTTCACCAATGTTTTTAATATATTTTAGGATTAATGTGAACCTAATAGTATAAAATTTATTAGATATTTGGATTGCTTAATATGTATAATTACTATAAAAAATTGAGAGTGACTATCTAACTATAGTAACTTAATGTTTATGGAGAACACAAGGAGATTGAATAACTTAGCTTATTTTGAGTACGTGTAGGTATGTGGTGGGATAAAATTGTTAAAAAATTAAAAATAATATTTATGAGTGATAAAATTTGGAAACAAAGAGTCTACGTTTGCTCAGACAAGTCCACACTTCTTGGATGGTTCCACTATTATGGCACTATTTGCTAGAGTGTAGACTTGTCTTGTTTATTTTTTATGATCTATGATAGTGATACCCACTAGACCTATGCCTGATGAGGATTCATGTATGTTTTTATGTCTATAAATTTGTGCAAATATATTTGCTTTCCTTTTCCTTACTTGAATCCCTAGTTGTACATTATAAGACAACTTTCAAACTGGGAAAAAGGGTGAAAGAGAAGAGTTGAGATAACATTATCCACCCCTTGTTATTAAGTATTTCATACCTATCCAATACTATGAAGAGGGAAGTTAAATTGAATAAATCCCTCATTCTTAGTTGAGTGTGTGCAATCTTATGTAATGTTATTATGTAGTGCAATCTTGTGCAATTTTAGTATGTAATGCAATCCTATGTAATGCTAGTATGTAGTGAAATCCTATGTATGGATTTCAACACTTGAGAAACCTATTACTTGACCTTTAAAACTAAATTTAGACTTAGATATATGATTTATAATTTAAAGTATTTTATATTTGGAATATGTAGGATAGTTCCTCATAATGTGAAGTGTGACTTCCACTGATAGCTATATATGTGCCAAATAGATGTTAGATAGGTAAATACTTAGGCTTAATATGTTTATATAGCTTACTCTTTGGGAGATTTAATATAAAATTAACATGAAAAACATATAATCTAACCTTTTTTTATCAATTTTATCTAAGTAAACTATCCATTAAATGGTGTGTGGATAGGTTCAACCTAAGTGGATAGGTCCACTTTGGTAGACCTATATGAGAGGTGTAGACCTACCCAAAAATAGGAATAATAACTGATACCAGGAACTATTCTAAGAATTATATTAAACTATTCAAGTAAATAATATGAATATATTGTGTAATAATAATGGTATTTTAGAATATTGAGCCCATATATAGATAAATATCTATGAGGAATGACAAATAAGAGTCATGTATGTGAGCATAAGTCATGTGGATTAATGTTTGGTTAAATTATATATTTTTAAGTGTTTAATACCAAATATGAATGTATACACATTGGTATAAATAAAGGCATAATTATTATTTTAAGTGTAACTAAGAGTATGAGATAAATAATAAGAAGCGGTTTGTATGGTATATTAGTTGTATGAGGTAAAATTTATGTTATAGGTTGTATATGAATAATGGAGTAAAATAAGTAGTAGATACAAGTAGACATAGAAATATTAGTAGGATAACTAGGATCACTAACCTCACCAAAAAATATATAAATATATCCTTAAATAAGTGGATTTGAATTATTCAAATGATCTATGGAAACATCTCAAGTATAGATTCCTAACCCTTATTCTTATATTTTGTTCTTTAATAAAAAGATAGATTGTAATGTCAAATTATATAGGGATAGTCTCAATATAGTTTTAAAAATAAATTTTAGGAGTAATCTCAAAGTTTGGTTCTTCAATATAAGTATTATTGTTTAAATAATTATCATTGTTAAATTATATATCTAACTCTTCATTAAAAGAATGAAAACCACTAAAATGGATTTCATCCACAACATATATATTTAACATTCATACCTTAATGATTCACATTATAAATAATATAAGAAGCATGAATTTTAATAATTATTATATTTTTTAATTTAAAATAAGTACGCATAGAAAAAAAGGAAGTTGAATAAAATCATATGTAGCACCACTCAATATAACACTCTTCCTAGTAGGGTTTGTAGATTTGGCCCTCCTATTTTGAATAATATGTAAGAATGATAAACATGAATGAATTTATAATAAATTAAGAAGCAATGAGAAATAATCATAAATATAAAAAATGAGATTAGAAAAAGATGAAAAAATAATAAAACCTTATGTTTGAGGTGTTTTAATGAGTATAGGGGTTCACCAAGATGTTTTAATTAATTTTCACTCAATGGGAATAACACATACGTACAAGAAGGTAAAAAATACAAAATATATATCTAAGATAATAAACTAAACTAAATGAAATTAGATCCAAAACATTTCTAAAAATAGACTAAAACTATTGATAAAATTAATAAAAAATAAAAAGAATGATGAAAGACAAATAATAATATAAAAAAACACATTCAAGTACTATTATGGAAATTCAACACTAGAAAAAAGATTTGGATCCAATTGTACTATAACACTAAAAAAATCACCATGTTATGTTTATCAATAAAATAATTAGAGCACCAATTTTATCTTAGTTAGAATCATATATCATCGAATACATCCTTGTGTTGTTGCCAATTTTGTACCTAGGCACTAATTATGTCCTATTGATGTATGTAAATGTATCACAACAGGGTTCTAATAGTATTCTAAACACTTCTCATTTCAATATTCAAAGAATATTTTGCATGAGTTTCTAGTTTTGATATTTTTGAGATCTGTGGTGGAGTAGTGGCTAAGTTATTTGACTATTTCACAAAATGATTATGCAAGTGGTTATTAGGAGAAACTATGGTCCTAAAGTTTTGTGAAGAATCTAAAGTTATTTTAACTAAGTCTAATAAATAATTTTCATAACCTAATGTCTAAAACTCTAATCTAAAATGAATATTAACAATGAGAAAATAAACTACTATGATTTAATCAAAAATGACAAAATAGACGGTAAAGTAGAAATAAAGATGCTTCTATTTTTTAGTTTAGACATCTTGAGAAAGCTTTCATTTCATCAAAGGCATGCATCTTCAAACCATCATATGACATGAAATTACTAAATAATAGAAATCTTATCATATACCAAAAAAATCTCTAAGGATATTTGAAACATGAAAATTAGAAATCAAATTCACTTTAAAGATTTAATGAAATAAGAAAATTGCATTTGCACATCTTCCTAAAAAGCAATGATATTGAAATGAATCTAATGGCTTTCAGTCAGCCTAGCATAAAGCTCAAATTAACAAATATGAATTAATACATGCACATCTAGAATTCATATAATTAATTCAAATCTAAACATCAGAACATATACTTGAGGAAGCAGCCTTGATAACAAACAAACAAACAAAATGAGACAATCTTCATAGAATTCTCTTGCTTGTATTACTTGCTCCAAAATTTACAAAATAGTTTTGCTCTCAAAACTTCCTCTCCTATTACAATGATAATACCTCATTTTATAGGTTGGAAAAGCAACCTATGGGGTATGTCAATTAGTCATTATCAAATGAGAATCATATAAGTGTCAAAAAGAATTGTCCTTTTACAAATATTCTACAACTAATGACACTTTTCAAATGTGACTAACCTATAAGCCATATGTGTTACATATTGCACATGATTTTTAAAAATGGTATATTAATTTTAAAATATTTACATGTTTTGATATAAAAGAATATTATAAGTCAACTCAATTGACTTTGAGATGCCCTTGTATCTATAACCTTTTTATTTTATGCTAAAATCTTCATGGACTGATATTTATGATTTATTTTATAAATATATCCTATGTTTGCCGTACTAAATCCTTGAAGGTTTCATCTGTCCTTTCCATGGCTTCTTTGATGCTCTTGGCATCACCAATATTTTCATTTACTGATAAAATCATATCCAAGATACATTTGTTGTCATCCCCTATGGTGCCCTTGATTTTATTCTTGACTTGATTGATAAACTCAGTAGCTCTGTGCTAGAATTCTACATCACTCATTAGGCCTATTTGACAAGGGATAGTTGGATCCTTAACCAAACCTCCTATAATCTATATCATTCTACCTTAAAATTTCTTGAAATCTCCTGAGAGACCTTCCATGCCTTTAGACCAATTATATATGTCCCTCATTTTCTCCATCAATATTATAATAACCATATTTAAAAGTGATAGGTTGATTGTCTTAAGTTTAGAGAATAGATCTACCATTAGTATCCTTATCAATGCCTTTATTTTCTTACCTGAGGCTTTCCACTGATTAACTTAGTTCATAGATAGGTTATGTTATTTACTCACTATGTCCAATTTGGACCTTATTATCATCAAATAACTAAATGTATCATAGGTATTTGCTTCAAAATTATTAACAATGTCTTATGGTATAGATAAAATAGATTATTCTACCAAATTCTTTTTCTCTTGTTTTAATCATTTGATGGTAACTTGTAGCCTTTCTTCCTAGGATTGGGATAACTCTAGGACATCTTATTCAAATATCAGATCTTCTCCTAGTCTTTATTCTCTCTTCTGGGTTAAGTGAACCAAAGGCTCAACCCTTTGATGTATAACCTCTTGACTTTCTTTCATGACCATTGTCTTAGTGACTCTTGATAGGGTTGTAGTAACTAGATCATATCCGACTCCTACTAAAGATTGGCCCATATTATTGGATGAAATCTCTACTTATAACTAGACTATTGGTTGGTTAGAGTAGCTAATCTACTTTCTTCTTTACTTTGTAGTGATATAATTCAAGGCTTCAAATCCTATTGCATAGGGATGTTTGTAGTCTTTACTAGTGCCCATGGATGATAATCAGTAGGTAGTTTTACCATTATTTGTTCATATATGAACCATTTAGGTATAGTTATTCCATAGATTGGGTTATCTTCACTAAATAAGTTAATATCCTTCAAAGGTGGTGTGGTGGCCACTTTTTCTTTCTTTACCCTTGAGATAATTGTAGTCTCAGCCTTCCTCTTAAGAGGATCAATGACTACTAACTCCAATGACTTATCTTTTCCCTCTTCCTATCTGGTTTCCTTAACCTTTTCATCATTTACATCTGAATCTAATTTATATATCATGGATAACATTCTCAATGCATCCTCAATAGACTACATTGGATCTAAAGCTATCATTTGAACCTCTTATTGAGGCAAATCTTGTTTTATTGTTCCAAAAGACTCAGAGGATGAATAACTTGAAGTAATTTCTCTTGGTCTTGTCTCTTCAAGCCTATGTTCTATTTGTATGTCAGATGGGGGAATCTTAGAAGGGTCAACATCTACTAGATGATATTATGTAGGACCAAGCTACCATCTATCTTCCATCTTCTAATCTCTTAGTAATCTAGATTCAAGTTTTACATTATGTTCTTTTAGTCTTCTAGAAACTTCATGATAGGTTGATGCCTTAGTGTATAAAAAGAAATATGCTCTAGGTTTATGTTCATAAGGTACAACCAAAATACCTTTGTTCTTCAAGTGTTCTTTTACCCTACCATTGGGATCTCACTGTCTTTGGTCATCTATTTACAAATTAAAATAAAGTTTGTGTTTTTAAGTAGCTTCAATTTGGTCCCATTGTCTAAAAATGGTTTTACCAATAGTCATGGGAAAACCATGGAGAAGTCCTTTCCTTTTGGTCTTGTATATCCCATCTATCCCATTGAAAAATTGGTATACTACTTCATGTTTTGTCAACTTATCTGGAACATGTATTGGCATTATAAGGGGGGCACTTTGGGTTCCTTCATTCCGATAATAGTTTAATCAAGATATAGCTAGATATCTCCCATTATCTCAATGGATTTATTAATTAAAAGGGTTATCATCATCATGAGAATACCATGGATGGCTTGGCTCAATGTAGGATAAACACAATCACAAATAAATTGGATATGGTCCCTATATTTTTAGATATGTAATTTTGAATAATATTGGGACACAGTTTGGGTGATATTGGGAGACCACTCTCTTTCATTTGGGATTTTAGTTGTGGCACACAGGACATATAATAGATATGACATCATGAAGAACTCATTTCTCTTCTTTGTTTTAATCCCAAAGATCTACCTGTTTAAGGAGATGCTAATGATTTCACCTAAAAGAGGTACTATCATTTCATCAATAATGAAATATACAATAGGCACCCATCTTGGTTCCACATGTGTAGTATGTGCAAATCCATATAAATTATTTATCATGGTCATGACCAATATAAATCTTGATTTGAATTGGCTCATAGGGATTTTCTTGTTTGGGTCAACAATTACATTATTACCAGTTTAAAACCATTTTTCTAGGATACCCTCCATAGTATGTTTTTGGGCCCATGCTTTAATGGAGGCAAGGTCTATTTGGGGCCTATGTAATTTATATTAGGATTCAAATGCAAAAAGGGATATATATGTTATTTTTATTATAATAGGTCATGAATGAGCATACCCTTATCAATTTTAGCATGTTTGAAAATAGGACCAAGTATGTTGATATAGTGTAATACCTTTGGTTTGGTAGCAACATAATGGAGTTTAGTCAACTGAATTTCCATAATGTCATCATATAGTCTCTTCATCAGGATCAACTTTTGCTCTTCTTTGGTTATAACTCCTTGGTTTTTTATGGTCTAGAATAATCTCAAGTAATTATTGTCTCTCATATTTAGTGAAGAAGCCGTGAACTCTATATCTTTGAATATTCTACCCTCTGTGTCTAATGATAAGCATAATTCAACTACTTTCTTCAAAGTAGGTCCATAGGTCACCATTATTATGATCTTGATTAAATTACCCCCTTATGAATGATAATTTCATCCCTTTTGGCTATCTAGTTAGACTCCCTAAATAGTTTAGATTATCAACCTCTCTCTTATGATTTGAAGCAGTAAATGTATGAACAATTCTAGGGATTTTCATATATTTTAAGGATTTTGAAGGGTTTAACTAAGTTTTAATGGAAGCATACAAATTTAAAGTATGTGATTTGGTAACTTAGATCATATTTTGATCTCATATTTATACCTTTACATGCTTGAGTCCACAAAATATTTCAATTTGATGTGTCTACTTATGTGGAATATCCTTTGCCATTCTCTTTATTTAATTAAAAAATGATCACTATTGTTTTGTACATGTGTCCTCATATCATGCCTCCTAGATCTTTATCAAATTTTCTCCATCAATATCCTCAAGAGTCCCTTGGCCTTAACATTCAATGTTGGTCATTAATATTTGAACTAGGATTCATATTGTGACACTTGGAAGCCCTACATGCTTTCTATGTACCCCTAATGTTAGTTTTCATCTAGTTAATTATCTTACACCATGTGGAGGCCTTGCATATAATCTAGTCTCATTGACTTGTTGTCTTGATTCTTATCATCAATCTTCATCTTCACTTTTGAATGTGTACCATCAATCTTTGATCCAATTGAATAAATGCACACCATTGATCTTTGATCCACTTGATTAAACATGCACCATTAATCTTTGATCATAGGATCAATGGTAGGCCATTGATTTTGTTATTAAACACAAGATCAAATGTGGGCCATTGATCTACTTCTAATTTGCCATGATTGTGACACATGTTAGCATTACATTCAATCTTAGGTTCATTTGACATATTAACTTTTTATTCACCATTATATTTCCATTTGCATGATTGAATGTGTGCCATAGATCTTTGATCTTGACTTATTGACTCTAGTATTCAAACATAGATCATCGATCAAAATTTGGATGTAAAAATATGCACCATTGATCTTATCTACAAAAACTTGACTTATTAACTTTGGGAGATAACCCACGTGCTATTGATCCTTGATCTGATTGAGTGAGGTTTCAACACTTGGCACCATCATGTTTAGTTTGTACCTATAAACAATAAAATTAAAGGATAAGTGCTTGGGATGTATAAAGACTCGACATAAATTTTAGACTAAAATTTTAATGAATTAATAAACTCGATCCAAAAATTAGGCTAAAATTAAAATAAGTCTAATATGTAATAGAGTGACTTGTCAAAGATATGAATTTATTATAACAAAAATTAGGCTAAATTAATTTAGACTAAGTTTTTGAATGGTATTTAAACTGATATTCAATTAATCAATTAAGGAACAAAGGTTAACATAATGACTCAAATGAGACCATATTAACTAACCAACTAAGGGTGAAATTAACATTAAAGCATAAATCCATGAACATTTTTTAATTCTAATGAAGATCCATTGATCCTTCAATATGGAAAGATATGATCCAAATGCTAGCAACATTAGATAAGATCAAATGAAGTTTATGTTCTATCATGTCAATGTAAGCTAGATCAAAACATAATATTCAATAATGCACTTTGATCAAGTTGAATGTCTAATTTATATCACAATTTGCAAAATTTGAACAAGGGTCCTCATTTTTCAAAAATTGGGGATGTTAATCTCAAAAAGTGGTGACTTATGAGGGAAACATTGTAGAATATTACTTTTAGTTCAAAATAATAACTAGACTAATCATTCCAAATGATCAAGTACCATTATTAATATCAATTCATAATTGAAACAATTATTATAAATGCAAAATTAAGGTCAAATATCAAAACTCAATCATGTTATGTGTCTACTTTTATTCATTTACTGATTTCCACTAAGATTCAGAGAATAATTTCTAGATTTCATGACCTTAATCATTAACATAGACTTGTAGCATATGTATATATTCATTATGAATCATGCTTATAAAATGGGAAAGCTTGGGCATTTCTCTACTACTAGCTAGGCATCTATATACCTAATAGATATACCTTGGGCTCCACTCTAAGCCTTGTTTCACTACCAATTAGGCATCCATAGCCCTAGTGGAGATTACCAAAATCACCTTTGCTTATAAAACTTTTATATTTTCAATAAGGCTTTTATTTTTATATTTTTTTTACTATATTTAGCCTTCCAACAAATATTGGGAACCAAAATTATCCATATATTTAGGATTTTTGTCAAATGTTTTATTTTTTAGACAATCATCCTTGGTCATAAACTTGATCTCAAGCAATAATGTTCTTTAAGTGCTAACAAGACTTTGTTCTAATAATTAAAATTTTCACTCTAAAATATGTAATCCTTATTGGAATAAAACTTGGATCAAAATAAGGTTTAAGATTTTTTAAAGAACAATTAGCCTATTTATTAATCTTCATTAGTTTCTTAGAAAGATAACATTAAGCTCAGAATTTCCAAAATCCATGATCAACCAATGTTTAAGAGTCATATCTACATTCTTGGTTTATGAAGTTCTTTTGAAAACTTGTCTTGGAAAAAACTTATTAGAAGCCAGAAAACAAAGCAAAGAAAGCAAACACACAAAAAGCAAACACATATTCACAAACATTATTTACAAATAAGGACAAGAATGAAACTAATCTAAACCTACCTACACTAACTCTAATTGATCTTATAGATTATTCCATAAAGAACTCATTGGTTATTACCTTATAATGGAAAACTAAAGCATAACAATTGTGATACAACAAGACTGAAATAATAATCTTTCCTCCATGATCAAATGGAAAGATAATTAATTTACTATAGAACCTTAAAACATGATTTCTTCTTTTTGATGGAATCTTCTTACAGGTAGGATCATTTGTATGTTTATTTATTCTAGATGATGCATCTTGGCTTCCTATATCCATTTTTAGATACATGGATTAAAGATATGGATCCAAGATCAAATCATATTCTTCCCAAATTCTTATTTCTTGCATCAAGAATGATAACTCTGATTCATTTATAGACTGATCATGACTTGTCTCATTATCATTCAATGATTGTATTGGCAACTCAACTATTGTTCTTGGATTTGTGTCTTCATTAAAATCCATTTGATGTAGTGCTTTGTCAAAATATTTAGATTCTTGATAGGTATCCAAACTTAGATATAATACATCATTAATTTCTTCTTAATGAATAGATTCAACAATACTTTTTATAAAACATTCCTCAATCTCTATATGAGGTGGGGATAGACTATCAATATTTGCACAAAAAATCTCCAAGACATCCCCAAAGGCCTCTTCATCATGATCAACTAAAAGGACATGAAATTCACTAGAAATATTATCATTTGAAACATGTTGATCCCATATTTCTAACTTTTTTATGAATTCATATGAAATTTCTTGATCAGCTGCACTTATTTCATCTTCATCTTTTGTAGAGAATGGCATCTCATCTATCCAATAAAGTTCCAACTCATCTTGCTTTGGGATCTCCAGAATAACATTACCTTCTTGAAGCTCCAAATCATTGGTGGAATCCTTAGATGAAGCATCAATCTATTATTTTATCTCATCATTTACCCTTTTAAGCTCTTTAATTTCATTTAATAAAACTTGGTATAACTGTTGCCAATGATCATCTTCTTCAATAATATTCTCCATTTCAGCAATTAGTCTATGTGAATTGTCCTCATGGCTACCTTTTGAAGAAAGATCAGCTTGCACTTGATCTATATCAACTACTGAAAGCTCTTGAGAAATCTCTTTCAACTCATCTTCTATGAATGCAAGTCTTTCAATGATGATTTTCTATTGACCTTCAATTGAAACCTCTTTCACATATTCATGAGCTTCATTCTCATCTTGAAATGGAAAATCAAAGGTTTACACCATAAGAGTTATTTTGGAAAATTTAGATTTATCTAAAGAACCACATGATCTTGTATTTTTCTCGTTTTTAGGCACAACTTAAAATGTATCTAATTCATTTTATAATTATTCAAAAGCATTAAAAAATTCTATACAATATAATTTAACATGTATTGTAGTATTATAAACCCTGTAATAATTATCTAAAGCTCATCACAAATGTTTATTTCAGGTATATTTTTAGTTGTAGATGACTCATTACTATTATTATTATTATTATTATTATTATTATTATTATTATTATTATTATTATTATTACTGCTATTGTGAAACCTATTTGTAGGTCTGTTAAACTTCTGATAAGAATAGTTTTTGTTGGAATTCTCCCTAGTGTTGCCTACTTATTTTTTAATTGAAGAAAATCAATGATTAATTTTTGAACCATTTTAAATATGGAGTCATTTTCATTCTTAGGTGCCTCTGAATTATGGAATTGAGTACTATTACTAGCTATTGACACCATATCTTATTGATTTTGTGGATGGAATTCACTTTTATAGTTGTTTGCCAATCCTAGGTTTTGACCAGGATGAGCATGACTCAAAGGCAACTAGTTTAAAACTAGAGTTTGATTCAAAGAAAGCATGTTATAATTAGAATTTGGAATGATATTAAATATATTCAAATTATAAATTTATATTAATAATAGCATATGCTAATTGACCTTGGGGTTACATTTGATCAATAATCTTCACAGCTTCAGTATATACCAAGGCTAATGTATCTATGACTCTAACAACTCTTTTTGTAAATATTTAAGTCATTGGATATAAATAATCCTTATAAATATCTAAATATAAAGCTTCAATAGGCCTATAGGGAGTTATAGTTTTGCTAATTTTTTTTTGAAATATAGCATTGAAAGCTCTAATGGTTTCATTGGAATCTCTCTTCACTGTAGTGAACTGTTGATATAGAACATAAGGACTGATGATGTTTCCAAACTAATAAATGAAATAATTTTTTAAATCATTCCATCTAAAAATTTAATTTTCAATAAGATTAAGAAACTAATCATATGATGCATCTCTAAAGGTAAAAGGAAATAACCTACATGCAACATCTTCATGAACAACATTTAACAATCATAAGGCTGCTTTAAAAGACTTAATATGCTCTTTAGTAGTAATAATGCCTATAGGAATAAATGAAGCTAAATATTTATTAGGATTTCTTGGTAAGTCATGTACCTAACCAGGCACATTGATAGATTATCTAGCTAACCAGGCCATACCTTGATGAGGATTGAACATAATAGTAAAAATAGGTGAAGTAGGTTTAAATTTAGAAACTCTTCATTTACCTTTATCCACTCTTACTTTCCTATGAATTTTTAATGAAAGAAGAGGTAGCATTGTCTCCAACCTTAACTTAGTTCTTATTCATGGTAATTTCAGCTTGTAAAATCCAAATCTTGTTTAAATAATGGTTTAATTCTTATAAATAAGTAGATTTGCATGTTTAGATTTCTAAGTTCAAGTAAACTTTACACAAATTCATACAAATCTTTCAAATAATGACTATATTTAACTATATTATCTTAAAGATACATCCAAACTTATGAATATTAGTGATCTTTACATAAAATTACAATCACTAACCTCAAACATGTCAGATTCACAAGGCTTGGCAACCTTTGCAACAATTTCACATAAATGTTCAAAGAATAACTATTTTTAGCTAAATAATCCTAAAGACTAGTCTAAAACCATGAATATTAGTGATATTTAAAAATTTAAGCTAATAAAAAGACAAAGCTACAAAGGATCAATTGATCTTTGAATAAAATTCACTAAAATCAGCTCAAAATACTTCAGATTCACAAATCTTTATCGCAAGGCCCTCCTAGCACCAATTCTTCCTGAATTTTGATGCATGTAAATGTATCACAACATGGTTCTAATAGTGTTGAGAACACTTCTCATTTAAATATTAAAATAATCTTTTGCATGAGTTGTTGGTTGTGATCTTCTTGAGATCTGTGGTGGAGTAGTGACCAAGCTATTTGACTATTTCACAAAATGATTATGCAAGTAGTTGTTGGTAGAAACCATGGTCCTAATTTTTTTTGAAGAATATAAATTTATTTTAACTAAGTATAATTAATAATGATAATAACCTAAATTATAAAACTCTAATCTAACATGAATATTAATATTTGGAAAGTAAACTATTGTGATTTGATCAAAAAATGAGAAAATAGGTAGGGTAAAGAAGAAAGAAAGATGTTTTTTTCTTTAGTTCAAACATCTTGACAAATCTTTCATTTAATAAAATACATGCATCTTCAAACCAACATATGACATAAAATTACCAAATAATACATATATTATCATATATTAGGCAACTGTCTAAAGATATTTGAAACATGCAAATTAGAAATCAAATTCACTTTAAAAATGTACTTAAATAAGAAAATTGCATTTGCACATCTTCCAAAAAATCAATGATATCGAAATGAATTTAACAACTTTAAATCAACCTAGCATAAAGCTCAAATTAAAAACTCTACATTAATACATGCACATCTAGAATTCATAAAAGTAATTCAAATATAAACATCAGAATAGATACTTGAGTAAACAGGCTTGATAACAAATAAACAAATTAAATGAGACAATCTTCATAGAATTATATTGCTTGTATTACTTTCTCCAAAATTTACAAAATAGTTTTCCTCTCAAAACATCCTCTCATATTACAATGATAATACCCCCTTTTATAGGTTAGGCAGGTAACCTATGGGGCATGTTGGTTAGTCATTATCAAATGAGAATCATACAAGTGTCAAGGATAGTTGTCCTTTTACAAATATTCTATAACAAATGAAACTTTTCAAATGTGACTAACCTATAAGCCATATGTGTTTCATGTTTCACATGATTTTACAAAATAATATATTCTTTTTAAATGATTTACATGTTTTGATACAAAATGATATTCTAAGTCAAATCAATTGACTTTGAGATGCCCCTGTAGCTACAACCTTTTACTTTTATGCCAAAATCTTCATGGACTTGTCATACCAGTTCATCAAAAAATGTGAGATTGATGATTGGCTCTAAGAATAGCTCCTTTGTTTGCCTTGATAAATCCATGAAGGTTTCATATATCCTTTCCATAGCTTCTTTGATGTTTTTGGCATCACTAATCTTTTCATTTGCTAATAAAATCATGTCCAAGATACATTCCTTGTAAGCCCCTATGTTGCCCTTGATTCTATTCTTGACATGATTGATAAAATTAGTAAAACTCTGCTAGAATTTTCCATCACTTATTAGGCCTATTTGACTAGGGATAGTTGGATCCTTAATCAAACTTCCTATAATATATATCATTTTGCCTTGTAGTTGCTTAAAATCTCCTGAGAGACCTTCCATGCCTTTGGACCACTTAGATATGTCCCTAATTTTCTCCATCAAGATTATCATAGCCATATTTAAATATGATAAGTTGATAGTTTTAAGTTCAGATATTTGTTCTTCCATTAGTATCTTGATCAATGCCTTTATTTTCTTTTCTGAGGCTTTCCATTAATAAACTTTTTTCATATCCAAGGTATGTTTTTTTCTCATTATGTCTCATTTGGACCTTATTGTCTTTAAATAACTTAATGTATCATAGATATTTTATTCAAAATTATAAACAATGTCTTTTAGTATAGACAAAATAGATTATTCTTTTAGATTCTCCTTCTCTTGTTTTAGTCCTTTGATGGTAGATTGTAGCCTTTCTACCTAGGATTGGTTTAGCTCTATGACATATTCAAATATGGAATCTTTTCCTAGTCATTATTCTCTCTTCTAGGTTAAGTGAATAAATTGCTCAACCCTTTGATACATAACCTCGTTACCTTCTTCCATAATCATTATCTCAATGAATCTTTGTAGGCCTATAGTAGCTAGATCATATCTGACTCCTATTGAATATTGGCACATATGCATGGCTAGTAGCTCTACTTGTAACTAGCCTTCTTGATGGGTTGGAGTATCTAGTCTACTTTCTTCTTTATTTTGGAATTCTATGATCAAAGGCTTCAACTCCTATTACATAGGGATGTCTTTAGTCTTTACTAAATCCCATGAATGATAATAAGTAGGTTTATTTTCCTTTATTGGTTCATATATGAGCTATTCAGGTATAAATGGTCCATAGATTGGGTTCTCCTCACTAAATAAGTTGATATCCTTTAAAGGTGGTGTGATGGCCACTTTTTCTTTCTTTTCCCTTGAGATAATTGCAGTCTCAACATTCATCTTGGGATGATAAATGACTACTAAGTCCAATGACTTCTCTTTTCCCTTTTCCTATTTGTTTTCCTCAACCTTTTCCTAATCTACATCTAATTCTTATTCACATGTCATGGAGAGCATTCTCAATGCATCCTAAATAGACTCTTGTGGATCCAAAGTTATCATGTGAACCTCTTATTGAGGCAAATCTTGTTCCACTATTATACAAGACTCAAGGGCTGAAGAACTTGAATTAATTTCTCTTGGTCTTATCTCTTAAATCATATGATATATTTTTATTTCAAATGGGGGAATCCTAAAATGGCTAACATCTATTAGATGATATTGCCTAGGACCAAGCTCCCATCTATCTTCCATCTTATGATCTCTCTAGTAATCTAGATTCATGTTTTACATTATATTCCTTTAGTATTCTAGTAACTTCATGATAGGTGGTTGCCTTAGCGTATACAAATTCATATGCTATAGTTTCATGTTCATAAGGTACAACCAAAATACCTTTTTTTTCAAGTGCTCTTTTACCCTACCATTAGGATCCCATTGTCTTTGGTCATCTATTTTCATATTGAAAGAAAGTCTGTGTTTTGAAGTAGCTTTAATTTGGTCCCATTATTTGAAAATGGTTCTAGCAATAGTCATGGGAAAACCATGGAGAAGTCCTTTCCTTTTGGTATTGAAAATCCCATCTATCCCATTAAATAATTGGTATGCTACTTCCTATTCTATCAACTTATCTAACATATGTACTCATAGTTTAAGGGGGGCACTTTGGGTTCCATCAATTATAATAACAATGCATTTAAGATATAGACAAATATATCCCATTATCTCAATGGATTTCTTGATTAAATGGGTTATCCTCATCATGGGAATACCATTAATGGCTTGGCTCAATGCAGGATAAACACAATCACAAATGAATTGGATATGGTCCCTATATTTGTAGTTATGAAATTTTGAATAATATTGGGACATAGTCTAGGTGCCATTGGGATACCACTCTCTTTAGTTTGGGATTTTAGTTGCGGCACACAGGGCATCTAATAGATATGACATCATGAAGAACTCATTTCTCTTCTTTATTTTAATCCTAGAGATTTGTCTACTTAAGGAGATGTTGATGATTTCAACTAAAGGAGGTACTATCATTTCCTTAATAATGAAATATACAATAGGCACCCATATTGGTTCCACATGTATAGTACGTGAAAATCCATATAACTTGTTCAACATGGTCATAACCATTCTGACTCTTGATCTGAATTAGCTCATAGGGATTTTCTTATTTGGGTCAATAATGACCTTTTTACCTACTTCTAACCATTTTTATAGGATATCCTCCATGGTATGTTTTTGGGCACATGCATTGGTGGAGGTGAGTTTTATTTGGGGCCTATGTAATTTATACTAGGATTCAAAGGCAAAATGGGATATATATGATATTTTTCTAAGACTAAGTTCATGAATGAGCATACCCTTATCAATTTTAGCATGTTTAAAAATAAGACCAAAAACATTGATATAGTACAATACCTTTGGTTTGGTGGCAACATAATGGAGTCTAGTCAATTAAATTGACACAATGTCATCATATGGTCTCTTCACTGGGAGAAACTTTTCCTCTTCTTTGGTTATAACTCCTTGGTTATTTATGGTCTAGAATAAGCTCATGCAATTATTATCTCCCATATTTAATGAAGAATCCATGAACTCTATATGCTTAAATATTCTTCCTTCTATGTCTAATGATAAGTATAATCTGACCACTTTCTTCAAAGTAGCTCCATTGGTCACCATTATTATGATCCTGATTAAACTATCCACTTGTGAATGATAATTTCAAACCTTTTGGCTACTGGTTAAACTCCCTAAATAGATTTGATTATCAAGCTCTCTCTATTCGTTCAAAATAGTGAATGTAAGAACAATTCTAGGGATTTCCATATGTTTTAAGGCTTTTGAAGGCTTTAACTGAGTTTTAATAGTGACATATGAATTTTAAGTATGTGCTTTGATAACTTAGGTCATATTTTGATCTTGTGTTTATACCTTCACATGCTTAAGTCCATAAAATATTTTAATCTAACATATCTACCTATGTGGCATCTCCTTTTCGATGCTTTTTATTTAATAAAAAAATGATCATTATCATTTTGTACATGTGTCCTCATCTTGTGCCTCTTAGAACTTGATCAAATTTGCTTTGTTGATCTCCTCAAGATTCTCCTAGCCTTGACTTTCAACATTGGCCATGGATCTTTGATTTGGGCTTCACATTATGACACTTGATAGCCCCATGTACTTTTTATGTACCCTGTTATGAGTTTCCATCTAGTTAACACTCTTATGCCATGTTGTAGCCTTACATATAATCTAATCTCATTAAATTGTTGACTTGATTCACACCATTGATCTTTATCTGCATTTTTGAACTTGCATCATAGATATTTGATCCACTTTATTAAATGTGCACTATTGATCTTTTATCCACTTGATTAAATGTGCACCATTGATCTTTGATCATATGATCAAATGTGGGCCATTGATTTTATGACTATACATAAGATTAAACTTGGTCCATTGATCTACTTCTAATTCACCATGATTGTGACACATGTCACCATTACATTTAATCTTAGGATCCTTTGATATATTAACTTTGTACTTGCCATTAGATCTTCTTTTTCATGATTGAATACACATCATAGATCTTTGATCTTGACTTATTGACTCTAGTCTTCAGATTTGGATCATCGATTGGTATTTGTATGTAAGAATATGTGTTATCAATCTTCATCTACGTAACTTTGAGTTATTTAATTTTAAAGGTCACCCATGTGTTTTTAATCCTTGATCTGATTGAGTGAGATTTCAACACTTGACACCATCATGTTTAATTCATACCTACAAATAGTAAAATCAAAGGATAAATGCTTGGGATGTATAAATAATTAGCATAAATTTTAGATTAAAAATTTAATTAATTATTAAACTCAATATAAAACTTAGGCCAAAATTAATCAAAGGCTAAGATGTAATAAAGTGACCTGTTAATAATATGAATCCATTTTAACAAAAACTTAGGCTAAATTATTTTAGACTAATATTTTGAACGTTATTTAAACTCAAATTCAATTAATCAATTAAGGAGAAAAGGTTAACATAATGACTCAAATGAGACCATATTTATTAAATAAGGGTAAAATTTAAATTAAAGCATAAATCCATGAACATTTATTCATTCTAATGAAAATCCATTGATCCTGCAAGATGGAAACACATGAACCAAATGTTAACAACATTAGATAATATCAAATATAGCTTATGTGATATCATATCAATGTTAATGATATCAAAACATGATATTCAATAATACACTTTGATCAAGTTAAATATCTAATTTATAGCACAATTTTCAAAATTTAAACAAGGGTCCTTATTTTTTTAAATGAGGGATTTTGATCTCAACAAATGGCAACTTCTAGGGGGAGCATTGTAAAATGTTAAAATACAGATACTCTTTGTTCAAAATAATAACCAAACTAATCATTCCACATGATCAAGTACCATTATTAAGATCAATTCATAATTGAAACAAGTCTTATCAATATAGAATTAACTTCAAATATCAAAACATAGTCATGTTGTATGTGTGATTTGATTCATTTACTGATTGCCACTAGGATTCAGAGAACAACTTCTAGATTTCATGACCTTAATCATTAACATAGACTTGTATAATATGTATATATTCATTATGAATTATTACTTATAAAAAGGGAAGGCTTGGGTATTACTCTGATACTAGCTAGGTATCTATACCCCTGATAGAGATACATTTGGCTCCACTCTAAGCCTTGTTCCACTACTAGTCAGGCATCCATAGCCCAATGGAGATTACCAGAATCACCTTTGCTTAGAAATATTTTAGATTTTTAATTGGGATTTTATTTTTGTATTTTTCAATTGTATTTAGCTTTCCAACAAAGGTTGGTAACCATAATTAGCTAGTTGTTTAGGATTTTTGTCAAATGTTTGATTTTTTAGACAATCATCCTTGATTATAAACTTCATATCAAAAAATAATGTTCTTTAAGTGATAACATGACTTTTTTATAATAATTTAAACTTTAACTCAAACACATGTAATCCTTATTGGAATCAAACTTAGATCAAAATTAGATTTGAGATTTTTTAAGGAATAATTAACCTATTTATTAATCTTCATCAATTTATTAGAAAGATAACATAAAGCTCAGAATTTCCAAAATCCATGATCAACCAATGCTTAAGATTCATATATTCATTCTTGATTTATGAAGTTATTTTGAGCACTTAGATGAATTTGGAGCTTGAAAACCTATCTTAGAAAAGACTTATTGGAATCTAGAAAATAAATAAAAAAGCAAACACACAACAAACAAACAAACAAATATTCACAAACATTGTTTAAAAATAAGGATAGGAATGAAACTAATCTAAACCTACCTACACTAACTCTAACTAATATTACAGATTATTCCATAAATAACTCATCAGGTATTACCTGATAATGGTAAACTAAATCATAGTAATTGTGATACAACAAGACTGAAATAACAATCTTTCCTCTAGAATCAAATGGAAAGCTATTTAGTCTACCATAGAATCTTGAAACATGAGTGCTTATTTTTGATGGCATCTTCTTATAGGTAAGATCATTTTTATGTTTATGTATTCTAGATGATCCAGCTTAGCTACCTATCTCCATTCTCAAATACATGGATTGAAGATATGGATCCAACGTCTAATCATCTTATTACTAAATTATTATTTCTTGCATCAAGAATACTAACTCTACTTAATTAATAGATTAATCATGACTTGTCTCATTCTCATTCAATGTTTTTATTGAAAACTTAGTTATTATGCTTGGATTGATGTCTTCATTAGGATCCATTTGATGTAGTACTTTATCAAAGTCTTTAGATTCTTTATAGGTATTCAAAATTGGTTGTAATACATCATTAATTTATTCTTGATGAACAACTACAATATTAATTTTTATAAAACATTCCTCAATTTCCATATGAGGTGGAAATGGACTACCAATCATTGCATAAAAACTCTCCAAGTCATCCCAAAAGGCCTCTTCATCATGATCAACTAAAAGGACATGAAATTCATTTCCAATATTATCATTTAAAACATGTTGATCCCATATTTCTAACTTTTTGATCAAGTCATATGAAATTCCTTGATTGGTTGCACTTATTTCATCTTCTATAAAGAATGGCATCTCATATATCCAATCAAGCTCTAGCTCATCTCGATTTGGGATCTCCATAATAGCATTACCTTCTTAAAGCTCCAAATAATTGGTTGGATCCTTAGATGAAGCATCAATCTATTATTCTATCTCATCATCTACCCTCTTAATCTCTTCAATTTTATTCAATAAATCATGGTATAACTACTACCAATGGTCATCATCTTTAGTAATATTATCCATTTCAGTAATGACTCTATGTGAGTTGTCTTCATGGTTACCTTTTAAGGAAAGATCAACTTGTACTTGATCTATATTAGCTACTTTAAGTTCTTGGGAAATCTCTTACAACTCATCTTATTTTTATTTAAGTGATTCAATGATTATGTTATATTGATCTTCAATTGAAACCCCTTTCACATCTTCAAATATTTCATTCTCATCTTGAAATGGAAAATCAAAGGTTTCCACCATAAGAGTTGTTTTGGAAAATTTATGTCTCTAAATAAATGGATGATCCTACACCAGTATATTTGTTAGTCACAACTTCAAATGTATCCAATTTATTTTAGAATTCTTCAAAAGCATTACAAAATTATATACAATCTAATTCACCATGTTTTAAAATGTTATGAACACTATAATACTTAGCTAAATCTACATCACAAATGTTTATTTCAAGTATGTTTTTAGTTGTAGATGAATCACTATTATTATTATTATTGTTGTTGATATTGTTAAACCTATTCATATTTTTTTTAAACCCCTGATAAGAATAGTTTTTATTGGAATTCTTTCCAGTGTTACCTACTTATTTTTGTAAGTAAATAAAATAAGTACTCAATTTTTGAACCATTTTCAATATGGAGTCATTTTCATTATTAGGTGCCTCTGAATTGTGGACTTGAGTATGATTACTAACTATTATCACCATAGATTTTTGATTTTGTGGATGGAATTCACTTTTAGATTTATTTACCAATCCTAGGTTTTGACCAAGAAGAACATGACTCAAAGGTAATTATTTTAAAAGTAGAGTTTGATTCAAATTAGGCATGTTATGATTAGCATTTGGAATGATAATATAGTAAAATTAGGATTGATATTAGGAATAACATATGTTAATTAACCTTGGGGTTGCATTGGATCACTAATATTCATAGTTTTTGTATAGGCCAAGGCTAATGTATCTATGAATCCAACAGGTCTTTTCAAAAATATAGAAGTCATTAGATCTAAAGCATCCTTATAAATCTCTAAAACGAAAGTTTACATAGGCATATAGGGATCTATAGTTTTACTAAACATTTTTTGAATTCTAGCATTGAAAGTTCTAATGGTTTCATTTGAATCTCTCTTCACCATAGTGAACTGTTGATGTAGAACACATGAATTGATGATCTTGCCAAACTAATCAATGAAATAATTGTTGAAAACATTCCAACTGATAATGTAATTTCTAGGAAGATTAATAAACCAATCATATGATACATCTCTAAAGGTAAAATGAAACAACCTACATACAACATCTTCATGAATAACATTTAACAACCTTGAGGCAACTTTAAAAGACTTAGCATGCTCTTTAATAGTAATAATGCCTATAAGACAAAATGAAGCTAAAAATTTCTTAATATTTATTGGTAAGTCATGTACCTGACCAGGAACATTGATATAATATATAGCTAACCAAGACATAACTTGATGAGGATTGAACACAATAGAAAAAATAGGTGAAGTAGGTTGAGATTTAGAAACTCTTTGTTTACCTTTATCCGCTCTTGCTTTCCTATGAATTTTCAATGAAATAAGAGGTAGCCTTGTCTCAGACCTTAACCTAGTTATTATTTGTAGTAATTCCATCTTTTAAAATATAAATCCTATTTAACTAATGGTTTAATTCTTACAAATTAGTAGGTTTTCACATTTATATTTCTAAGTTCAATCAAACTTTTCACAAATTCATACAAATATTTCAAAGAATGACTATCTTTAATTGTATTAGCTTAAAGATACATCCAAACTTGTGAATATGAGTAATATTTACATAAAATTACTATCACTAACCTCAAACACATAAAATTCACAAATCTTAAGAAACCTTTGCAACAATTTCACATAAATCTTCAAAGAATAACTATCTTTAGCCAAATAATCCTAAAGACTGGTCTAAAACCATGAATATCAATGATCTTTATAAATTTATGCTAATAAAAAAACAAATCTACAAAAGATCAAATTATCTTTAAAAATAATTCACTAAAATCAGATCAAAATACTTCATATTCATAAATATTTAGCTCAAGGCCCTCCTTCTAGTCCCAATTCTTTCTGCCTATTAATTCAAGTAAATGTATCATAGCAGGGTTCTAATAGTATTCAAAATAATTCTCATTTTAAGATTACAATAATATTTTGCATGAGTTTTTGGTTATGATCTTCCTATGATCTATGGTGGAGTAGAGGCTAAGCTATTTGACTATTTCATAAAATGATTATGCAAGTGGTTGTTGGGAGCAACTATGGTTCTAAGTTTTCTGAAGAATCTAAAGTTATTTTAACTAAGTCTAATGAATAATGATCAGAACCTAAAGTCTAAAACTCTAATATAACACGAATATTAATAATGATAAAGTAAACTATAATTATTTGATAAAAAAAAGAGAAAAAATGTAAGGTAAATTGGAAATAAAGATGTTTCTATTCTCTAGTTCAGAGATCTGGATAAAGCTTTCATTTCATCAAAGACATGCATCTTCAAACCAACATATAACATGAAATTACCAAATGGTACAAATATTATCATATGCCAAGTAAATTTCTAAGTATATTTGAAACATACAAATTCGAAATCAAATTCACTTTAAACATTTACTTAAACAATAAAATTGCATTTGCACATCTTCTAAGAAAGCAATCATATTGAAATGAATCTAACAAATTTTAGTCAAATAAAGCTCAAATTAACAACTCCACATTAATACATGCACATATAGAATTGATAAAATTAATTCAAATATAAACATTATAATAAATACTTGAGAAAGTAGCCTTGATAATAAATAAACAAACAAAATGAGACAATTTCATAGAATTCTCTTGCTTGTATTACTTGCTCCAAAATTTATGAGATAGTTTTCCTCTCAAAACTTTCTCTCCTATTACAATGATAATACCCACTTTTATAGGTTATAATAGTAACCAATGGGGTATGCCAGTTAGTCATTATCAAATGAGAATCATACAAGTGTCAAGGATAGTTGTCCTTTTACAAATATTCTGGAACTAATGACACTTTTTTAATGTGACTAACCTATAAGCCATATGCATTACATATTGCATATGCTTTTACAAAATAGCATATTATTTTTAAATGATTTACATTTTTTGATACAAAATAATATTCTAAGTCAACTCAATTGACTTTGAGATGCCCCTGCAGTTGAAACCTTTTGCTTTTATGCCAAAATCTTCATGGACTTGTCATACTATTCATCAATCAACCTAAGATTTATGATCGGCTCTATGAATAGCTCCTCTATTTGCCCTGATAAATCCTTGAAGATTTCATCTTTTCTTTCCATGTCTTCTTTTATGTTCCTAGCATCACCAATCTTTTCATTTACTAACAAAATCATGTCCAAGATATGTTTGTTGTCAGCCCCTACGGTGCCCTTGCTTCTATTCTTGACCTGATTGATAAACTTAGTAGATCTTTGTTGGAATTCTCCATAACTTATTAGTCTTATTTGACTAGGAATATTTAGATCCTTAATCAAACCTCCTATAATTTGTATCATTTTGCCTTCCAGTTGCTTGAAATCTCCTAAGAGACCTTCCATTCCTTTAGACCACTTAGATATGTCCCTAATTTTCTTGATCAAGATTATCATAACCATATTTAGATATGATAGGCTGACTATTTTAAGTTCAACTATATGGTCTTCCATTAGTATCTTGATCAATTCCTTTATTTTCTTGTATGAAGATTGCCATTGATTAACTTGGTTCATATCCCAAGGTATGTTATTTGCACACTATGCCCAATTTGGACCTTATTGTCTTTAAAAAATTGAATGTATCATATATATTTGCTTCAAAATTATTAACAATGTATTATGGTAAAAATAAAATAGATTGTTATAATAGATTCTTCTTCTCTTGTTTCAGTCCTTTGACAGTAGTTTGTATCTTTTTAACCTAGGATTGGGCTATCTATAAGACATATTTTTCAAATATGGGATCTTCTCCTAGTCTTTTTTCTCTCTTATGGTTTAAGTGAACTAAACTCTCAACCCTTTGATGTATAACATCTTGACCTTATTCCATGACTACTATCTCAATGCCTCTTTATAGGCTTGTAGTATCTAGATCATATTCAACTCCTAATGAAGATTGGCCCATATGCTTAGTTGGAATTTTTTCTTGTAATTGGACTGCTGGTTGGGTTGGAATGCTAGTCTACTTTCTTCTTAACATTGTAGTGTTATGATCCAAGGATTTAAATCCTATTGCATAGGGATGTTTATAGTCTTTACTAGAGCCCATAGATACTAAGTAGTAGGTATCTTCTCCATTCTTGGTTCATATATGAACCATTCAGGTATATTTGGTCTATAAATTGGGTTATCCTCACTAAATAAGTTAATATGCTTCAAAGGTGGTGTGATGACCACTTTTGTTTTCTTTTCCCTTGAGATAATTATAGTCTCAGCCTTCCTTTTGGGAAGATCAATGACTAATAAGTCTAATGACTTATCTTTTCCCTTTTCCTATTTGGTTTCCTCAACATTTTCCTCCTCTACATCTGATTTTAATTCATACATCATGGAGAGCATTCTCAATGCATCCTCAATAGACTCCTATGGATCTGAAGCTATCATGTGAACCTTCTATTGAGGTAAATATTTTGCTATTGTTCTTGGAGACTCAGGGGTTGAATAAATTGATGTAATTTCTCTTGGTCTTGTCTCTTCAATCATATGTTTTGTTTGTATGTATAATTGGGGAAGCCTAGAAAGGCCAACATCTAATAGATGATATTACTTTGGACCAAAATGCCATATATCTTCCATCTTCTATTTTCTTAGCAATCTGGATTTAGGTTTTATATTATGTTCCTTTAGCCTTCTAGTAACTTCATGATAGGTGGCTTCCTTAGTGTATACAAATTCAAATGTTCTAGGTTCATGTTCATAAGGTACAGCTACAAAAACTTTGTTTTTCAAGTGCTCCTTTACTCTACCATTGGGATCCCACTGTCTTTGGTCCTCTATTTGCAAATTGAAATAAATTATATGTTTTGAGGTAGCTTTAATTTTGTCTCATTCTCTAAAAATGGTTATGTTAATAGTCATGGGAAAACCATGGATAATTACTTTCCTTTTGGTCTTGTAGATCCCATCTATCCTATTGAACAATTGGTATGTTGCTTCATATTCTCCCAGCTTATCTAGCACATATACTGGTAGTTTAAGGGGGCACTTTGGGTTCCCTTAATTTTGATAACAATGCAATCAGGATATAGCTAGATATCTCTTATTATCTCAATGTATTTCTTGATTAAATGGGTTATCCTCATCATGTGAATACCATTTATGAATTAGCTCAATGCAGGATAAACACAGTCACAAATGAATTAGATATGGTCCCTATATTTGTAGATATGTAATTTTGAATAATATTGGGACACAGTCTAGGTGTCATTAGAAGACCACTCTCTTTAGTTTGGGATTTTAGTTGTGGCACACATGGAATCTAATAGATATGACATCATGGAGAACTATTTTATCTTCTTTGTTTTAATCCCAGAGACCTATCTGCTTAAGGATATGTTGATGATTTTACCTAAAGGAGGTATTATCATTTCCTCAATATTGAAATATACAACACATACCCATATTAGTTCCACATGTGTAGTATGTGAAAATACATATAAATTGTTCAACATGGTCATAACCATTCTTACTCCTAGTTTGAATTGAATTACAAGGATTTTATTATTTGGGTCAATAATGACCTTGTTACTAGCTTTTAACCATTTGACTAGGATATCATCCATGGAATGTTTCTGGGCCCATGCATTGGCAGAGGTGAGGTTTAATTAGGTCCTATGTGATTTATAGTAGGATTCAAAGGCAAAATGGGATATATATGCTTTTTTTCTTAGACTAGGTTCATGAATGAGCATACCCTGATAAATTTTAGCATGTTTAAAAATAGGACCAAGGACATTGATACAATGCAATACCTTTGATTTGGTGGCAACATAATGGAGTTCAATAAATTGAATTACCATAATGTCATCATATAGTCTCTTCACCAAGAGTATATTTTCCTCTTCTTTGGTTATAACTCCTTGGTTATCTATGGTCTAGAATAAGCTCGATAAATTATTGTCTCTTGTATTTAGTGAAGAAGCCATAAACTCTATATCTTTGAATATTCTTCCCTCTATGTCTAATGACAAGTATAATTCAACTGATTTCTTTTAAGTAGGTCCATATTTTACCATTGTTATGATCCTAATTAAACTGTCCACTTGTGAATAAAAATTTCAACCCTTTTGGCTATCTAGTTAAACTCCTTGAATAGATTTGATTATCAAGTTCTCTTTTGGTTCAAAATAGTGAATGTAAGAATAATTCTAGGGATTTCCATATGCTTTAAGGCTTTTGAAGAGTTTAAATGATATTTAATGGTGGAATACAAATTTTAAGTATGTGATTTGGTAACTTAGATCATATTTTTATCTCATATTTATACCTTTGCATGTTTGGGTCCACAAAATATTTTAATTTGACATGTCTGCCTATGTGGCATCTCCTTTACCATGATCTTTATTTAATTAAAAAATTAATTTTTGTCATTTTTTACATGTGTCCTCATCTCATGCCTCTTGAAACTTGATTAAATTCATTCCAGTGATCTCCGAAAGAGTCTCTTGGACTTAAATTTCAATGTTGGCCATTTATCTTTGATTCAAGCTTCACATTATGACACTCAATATCCCCATGTGCTTTCTATGTACCCTATTATTAGTTTCCATCTAGTTACTACTCTTATGCCATGTAGTAGACTTGCATGCAATATAAGATCATTGACTTGTTGACTTGATTCACACCATAGATCTTCATCTACTCTATTGAATGTGTGTCATCGATCTTTGATCCACTTGATTAAACGTGCACCATTGATCTTTAATTTGATTGATTAAATGGGTACCATTGATCTCTGATCATATGATAAAACATGGGCCATTGATTCTATTTCTAAACACAAGATCAAACTCAGGTCACTAATCTACTTATAATTCATCATGATTATAACACATGTCATCATTGCATTCAATCTTAGGATCCTTTGACATATTGACTTCATACTCACCATTAGATCTCCATTTGCATGATTAAATGTGCATCATAGATCTTTGATCTTAACTTATTGACTCCAATCATAGATCATCAATTAGAATTTGTATGTGGGAATATGCAGCATCGATCTTCATCTATGGAACTTTTACTTGTTGACTTTGAGAGATCACCCACATGCCATTGATCATTGATCTGATCGAGAGAGGTTTCAACACTTGGCACCATTGCATTCAATTTGTACCTTTGAATAGTAAAATAAAAGGATAAGTGTTTGGGATATATAAATATTTAGCATAAATTTTAGACTTAAATTTTAATGAATTATTAAACTCAATCCAAAACATAGGCTAAAATTAAAACTAAGGCTAAGATGTAATAAAGTGACATGTTGAAAATATGAATCCATTTTAATAAAAACTTAGGATAAATTAATTTAGACTAAGATTTTGAACATTATTTAAACTCATATTCAATTAATAAATTAAGGACCAAAGGTTAACATAATGAATCGAATGAGACCATATTAATTAACCAACTAAAGGTCAAATTAACATCGAATCCTAAATCCATGAACATTTGTTCATTATAATGAAAATGCATTGATCTTGAAAGATGGAAACACATGATCCAAATGTAAGAAACATTATATAAGATGAAATAAATCTTATGTTCTATCATGTCTATGTAAGCTAGATCAAAACATGATATTCAATAATGCACTCTAATCAAGTTGAATGTCTAATTTATAACACAATCTATCAAATCTAAACAAGGGTCCTCATTTTTCAAAAAATGGGGGATGTTGTTGGAAATATTGTCATTGATGTCAAAGGTCTAGATTTATTGGTGATAAAGGCCCCATTGCATTTAATGGTGTTTTTAATATTCATATCTTGGCTAATGTGTGTTAATATTTATTTAATAGTAATGAATATATTTTTGGTTGTATATAAGTCAAAAGAGGGTCCATGGAGAAGTCAAAGAGTCACATGGTAAAAGATGAAAGGGGAATGGGATGCATTTTCTCATGAATAGTCATCTTGAAGAATTCCAAGAGTCACCATGTGAAGATAAAAAAGATATGAAGGATTTTTCCATGAAAGAATACTTTGAGGAGTATGAAAAGTCACCAAGATAAAGACTAAAGAGGAAAGGATGCTTTTGCTTATGAAGGGTCACCATATGACTTTTCAAATGTAAGGATATGAAGGTTCATGTAAGTTTGGCACCATTTTCTATGAAGATTGAAGGGTCATAAAGGGTGAATGCCAAAGGTCAATTGGAAAGTTATAAATAAAGGCTTGAGAAGCCATTTGTAAAATTCAAGAGAGTGCATAATTTGTATTTGTTTTTGAAGAGAGAAAAGTATGAGATAATGTAGAGTTCTATCATTTGTCGACTAAGAAACATTGAGAGATAGTTGTGTTTTATACACAAGAGGGGTTGGTGTTCCAGTGGGTTAGTGCTCATAAATCTTTGCAAGGGGTTGGTGCTCCTATGGGTTGGTGCTCACAAATAGTTGTTGTGTTAGTGTTCAAAAAAGGGGTAGGTACTCCTATAAGTTGGTGCTTGCAAAATTTATATTTTGAGTTGGTGCTCATTCATATTTTTGAGATTGTTCTCCATGGTTTTTCCCACTTTGGGTTTCCATGTAAAAATATGGTATCTCTCTCTCTCTCTCTCTCTCTCTCACATGTGGTGTAAATTATTGTTTCAGTTTTATTACACATCTTGAATGTATGATTAAGTGGTTAAAGAAAAGAAATATGAGTAAGTAAAAAGATATATAATATATTGATTCACCCCCTCTTAATATATTTCATGCTTAATAACTGGTATTAGAGTAGGTTCATTTTGAAAAAGTTTTACAACTTGAAGGTAGATTGGGAAAGCACGATGGCTGGATCACATGAAATATTTTCTACAAATAAAGCACCTTTGTTTAATGGGATGAATTATGTTTTTTGGATCATAAGGATGAAGACTTATTTGATGGCCTTTGGATTCAATATATGGCAAGTAGTGGTGTAGGAATATGAAGAGCCACAGACACTTGTAGCTACTCCGACAAAAAAAGAAGGCAAGTGAAAATAATGCTAAAGCTTTAAATGTTATTTTATGTAGTTTATGTGAATTAAAAAAATTAAAGTTATACAATGTAAATCTACTCATGGAACTTGGGTAAAACTTGAGAATATTTACAAAGGTGATGGAAAGTTTTAGCAAGCTAATCTTTAGACTTTAGAAGATAGTTTGAGAGTTTAAAGATGGAAGAAGAAAAAAATATAGCAAGTTATCTTTTATGGGTTGATCAAATAGTCAATCAGATTCAAGGTCTTAGAGAAAATTTAGAAGAATCAATTATGATTCAAAAATAATTGAGATCTCTATTATTGAGATATGATGCAAAATTTTTAACAATTGAAGAGATGAAGAATTTAGCCAAGCTAAAGATGGATGAGCTTCATGGTATTCTTACGACATATGAGATGTAGACTGAACAAGATAAACCCTCAAAGAGAGAAGCTACTTTTAAGACATCAAATAAAGAGAAGGCTAAGATTCAAGAATCAAATGATGGTTCTATCGATGATGAAGATGACAATGGAGCTCTATTCATTCACAAGTTGAAAAAGGGCACAAGTAAATATCAAGGAAAATTACATTTTAAATGTTTTAAATGTGGAAAGATTGGACATTTTATGGATAAATTCCCAAATAAGGGTAATGATGACAATGAAGAAGTAAATTCTACATACAAGAAGAATTTCAAAGGTAAATTCAAGAAGGGATTCAATAAGAGTTTGTATTCTAAAGATCCTAGATCAATAAAAGATAGTGGAGTTAGTGATTCAGAAGAAGAAGAGATTCTATTCATGGCCATACATGAACATTTCTCCATAATAAAAAATACAGATGATCAAGAAGAAGAATTAGATGAAGCTAAAGTGAATCTAGAAGGAGAACTTATTTGTGCTTTAGAAGAGTTAAAATCTCTTGAAAATAAGAATCAAAGATTAAAGCTCTAGATCGAGAAAAATGAAAAGGAGTCAAAGAAAATAATTAAAGATCTACAAGCACACTTTTAAGAAGCCAAGAAGAATGAATAAGATCTAACGACATAGTTAAAAATATTAATTAAAAATGTGAAAGGTATGTTATTGAACTTTTTTATTTAAAGGTAGATCTTGAGAAAAAAATAAAGCAATCAATGATAGAGCAGCCAATGATTCAAAATTTAAGAATAGCACTAATATGTTAAATAAGTTCTTAAAAAATCAAAGATCAATATTAGATAAGATAGGTATTGGATTTGAAAAAGAGAAAGAAGAGGTCACTAATTTCATAGACAAGGAAAAAGGAAAGAGCTATGCTGAAGCTCTTATAAAAGAAGAAATAAAAAGGGAAGAAGTTAAGAATACAGAGGAGAAATCAAATAAAGAAGGTTGGAGGGAATAAAACTACAAAAGGCAATTAGGTTAGAGATACAAAAATAGGTCTTATTTTTATGGTTATTATTTTTATTATAATAGATATGGTCATAATAAAATAGAATGTTGAAAAAGGGCTAATAATTTTAGAAATAAGGAGAAGGAAATTCATACAGAGTCAACCAAAAGCCATAACTCTTTTGCTCCTCTATCAAGATTTAATGAAGAGGAAATAATATGTTATAAGTACAAAAACTTTGGATACATATCTTGGTACTATAGAAGAGTATTTGATTCAATCAAGGACCAGAGTTTCAAGGCTCTATTCTTCAAGAAGAAAGTTCAAACAGGTTCATGGCAAAAGAAATAGCCTAAAAATTTTATGTTGGTGCAGACAGCTTTGCATGCAAGAAATGAAGAAAATCTATGGTTCATTGATAGTGGATGTTTGAGGCACATGACAGGAGATAAGAGCAAGTTCATAACCTTGAAGAAGATCAATGGTGGCATTGTGAAATTTAGAGACAATACTACTGCTAAAATTGCTAGAAAAGGTACACTAAGTTTAGATAATGGTAGAACTAAAACTAAAAATCATTTCTATGTAAAAGGTCTTAAGCATAATATTTTTAGTATAAGTCAAATATGTTATCAGGGGAACACCCTAAAGTTTTATGTAGAAGGTTGTGAAATTAGAAAAAAAGATTCAAATATGTTGGTTACAGATGCTCAGAGAATAGGCAATAATTTGTATATACTATCAGACATCAAAAATCAAAGATGTTATTTGAGTGATATTGAAGAAAGTTGGTTATGACATAGGAGAATGGGGCACATAAATTTTGACAATTTTTTCAACATCAACAAGAAGAAAGCAGTCAAAAATATTTCAAAGATTATAAATCCATCTGACACACTTTGTGAACCTTGTCAGCATGGGAAGCAGGGTAGAAAGTAGTTCAAAAAAAAGGAATACTCGACCACTCAAATGTTAGAGCTTGTTCACATTGATCTATGTGGACATATGAGAACTCAAAGTACTCAAGGTGAGAAATATTTTATGTTACTTATTGATGATTTTTTACATATGACTTGGGTAATGTTTTTAAAGAAAAAATTAGAAGCTTTCAAACATTTCAAAGCATTCAAAGCATTAGTTAATAATGAAACTAGTTTGAAGATTAAGTGTCTAAGATCAGATCAAGGAGGAGAATTCATGTCAAATCAATTTATTGAGTTTTTTGAAGACTATGGAATAAAGAGACATTATTCAATAGCCATAACTCCATAGCAAAATGGAGTAGTTAAACAAAAAAATAGAATATTTCAGGTGATAACAATGCTAAATGAATCCAAGATAATAGATAAATATTGGAGAGAAGTAGTTGCTACATCAATGCATATTTAGAATAGATAATTATTGAGTTAATAGTGATAAGACTCCTTATAAGTTTTGGAAAGACAAACCATCAACAGTTAATTATTTTAGATTTTTTGGCAGTAGATACTTCATAAAGAGAACTAATGAAAAACTTAGTAAGTTTGAATATAGATAAAATAAAGGTATATTTATTGGTTATTATTGAAAAACTAAAGCTTATAAATGTTATAACAAAAGAACCAAGAAAATTGTTGAAAGTGCAAGTGTAAGGATAGAAGAAGATGGAACACAAATAATCAGTGATCTAGTAGACATTCCTAAAATTATTGAAGAGGAAGATTTTGAAGAATCAGATGAAGATGAGAAGGAGAAAAAGGACACCAAAAATCCATCTAAATATGTTCAAAGAAATCATAATCATAGTGACATCTCAGGGACATAAATGAAGGAATTTGCACTAAAATAATGATGGTAAGCAAATCTGAGCAAGTTAATTTCTCTTTGTTATCCAAAACTTAGCCTATAACTTTTTTAGAAGCTAGACATGATAAGCATTAGGTTAAGGCTACAGATGAACAATTAAATTAGATAGAAAATAATGATACTTGGGAATTAGTGACTAGACCAAAAGATCACAATATGATAGAAATAAAATGGGTTTATAGAAATAAGTTGAATAAAAATGAAGAAGTGACTAGAAATAAATTAAGATTAGTATGTAAAGGATATGCTTAGATTGAAGAAATGGATTTTAAAAAAAAATTTGCACCAATGGCAAGGCTAGAGGCTATTTGAATGTTTCTTACATATGTAATGTTTTAAATTTTCAAAGTATTTTAGATCGATGTCAAATCAACCTTCCTGATTGAGAATCTAGAAGAAGAGGTTCACAGTGAGCAGCTTGAGGGATTTATTCTCTCAAATATTAGTAGCCATGTATACAGATTGAAGAAAGCATTGTATAGATTGAAACCAGCTCCTAGAGTTTAGTATGCAAGACTTACTAAGTACCTGTAAGATCAAGGTTTTAAGAGAAGATTTGTTCATAGTAATCTCTACATCAAAATAGAAGGTGAGCATCAATTGATTATTGTGGTATATGTTGAAGATATCATTTTTGGAGGAAATATTGAAAAGATGACAAAAGAGTTTATGATAATATGCAAAAATAATTTGAGATGTCTATGCTTGGAGAATTGTTATTTTTCTTAAGATTGTAAATATTTCAATCAGATAAAAGAATTTTCATATCTCAAAGTAGATATGCTAAGGAAATGTTGAAGAAATTTGGTTTGAGGATAGTGCACCAATTGGCACACTAATGTGCACAAGAAATAAGGTGACCAAGGATGAAGATTCACCTATTACAAATTAATCTTTGTATATATCTATGATTAGTAGTCTTTTATATTTGACAACATTGAGGCTAGACATCATTCATATAATAGGTATGGTTTCAAGATATCAATCATTTCCAAAAGATAGTCATGTTTAGTTGGTGAAGAGAATATTTAGATATATCAAGGGGAAATTAGATTACAGATTATGGTATCTTATAGGCAGAGATTTCACTTTGGTTGCTTATACAGATTCAGAGTGGGCAGGGTGCTTGGATGACAGAAAGAGTATAAGTGGAGGAGCTTTCTTCCTTGGTGATGGCATAGTATCATGGCTAAGCAAGAAGTAGAATTTAGTATCACTTTCTACAACTGAAGTAAAATATATTGTAGCAGTATTATGTTGTACTTAATTTCTTTGGATGAAACAAACTTTGGAAGATATCAAGGTAAAGTATCATGAACCTATTTCTATTTTTTATGATAACATAAGCGTTATTAATATTTTAAAGAATCTAGTGATGCATTCAAGAACAAAACATATTCTCATTAGATATCACTTCTTGAGAGAGAAAGTTATAGATTAACAGGTAAAGATGCAGTATATCAGTACTATAGAGCAAATTGTAGATATTTTCACAAAGGCACTACCAAAAGATATATTTGAGTATCTATGAAATAAATTAAGAGTAATTTCATTTACTTCCTTCCATTGAGGTTAAGAATCAATTGAGAGGGAGCTAAGTGTTAGCTCCAGGTAGGCCCTTTGCCATTGATATCAAAAGGGGAGAATAATAGGTACAGGTGAAAAAATAGGTACAAGAAACATGTACAAGTTACTACAATAATGAGGAGTTATTGTATTTTTTTAGATGGTAGTATGTATATGTTTCAGGATGTGGTAGTTTTAGTTTGAGGTTGCCATCAATGATAAGAGGGAGATTATTGGAAATAGTGTCATTGATGTCAAATGTCTAGCTTTATTGGTGATAAAGGCCCTATTGCATTTAATGGTATTTTTAATATTCATATCTTGGCTAATGTGTGTTAATATTTATTAAATATTAATTAATATATTTTTGGTTGCATATAAGTCAAAAGAGGGCCCATGGAGAAGTCAAAGAGTCACGGGGTAAAAGAAAAAAGAGGAATGGGATGCATTTTATCATGAAGAGTCATCTTGAGGAATTTCAAGAGTCACCATGTGAAGATAAAAGAGGTATGGCACATTTTTCTATGAAGGGACACTTTGAGGAATATGAAAAGTTACCAAGATAAAGACAAAAGAGGAAAGGATGATTTTGCTTATGAAGGGTCACCATATGATTTTTTAAATGTAAGGATACAGAGGGTCATGTAAGTTTGGAACCGATTTTTATAAAGATTGAAGGGTCACAAAGGGTAAATTCCAAAGGTCATTTGGAAAGCTATAAATAAAGGCTTGATAAGCCATTTGTAAAGTGCAAGAGAGTGCATGGTTTGTATTTATTTTCAAAGAGATAAAAGTAGGATATATTGTAGATTTCTATCATTTGTTGAGTAAGCAACATTGAGGGATAGTTGTGTTTTATACACAAGAGGCATTGGTGCTCCTATAGGTTGGTGCCCATAAAAATTTTCAAGGGTTTGGTGATCCTGTGGGTTGGTGCTCATAAATAGTTATTGTGTTGGTACTTGGTAAAGGGGTTGGTGCTCCTGCAAGTTGATGCTTGTAAACTTTCTATTTTTAATTGGTGCTCATTCATATACTTGAGATTTTTATCTGTGATTTTTCCTACTTTGGGTTTCCACATAAAAATTTGCTCTCTCTCTCTCTCTCTCTCTCTCTCTCTCTCTCTCTCTCTCTCTCTCTCTCTCTCTCTCTCTCTATTATGTGGTGCAAATTATTGTTTAAATTTTATTGCATATCTTGAATGTATGATTAAGTGGTTCAAGAAAAGAAATCAAATTAAGTAAAAATATATATAATATATTGATTCACCCCCACTCTCAGTATATTTCATGCTTAATAATTGGTATCAGAGCAAGTTTTTTTTGAAAAAAAATTATAGCTTGAAGGTAGATTGGGAAAGCACGATGGCTAGATCACATGAAGGATTTTCTACAAATAAGGCACCTTTGTTTGATGGGATGAATTATGTTTTTTGGAGCATAAGGATGAAGACTTATTTGATGGCCCTTGGATTTGACATATGTAAAGCAGTGGTGGAGGAATATGAAGAGCCATAGACACTTGTAACTACTCCAGCAGAAAAGAAGGCAAGTGAAAACAATGCTAAAACTTTAAATGCTATTTTATATGGTTTATGTGAATCAAAATTTGTTAAAGTTATGCAATGTAAATCTACTCATGAAACTTGGGTAAAACTTGAGAATGTTTATAAAGGTGATGGAAAGGTTTAGCAAGCTAAGCTTCAAACTTTTAAAATATATTTTGAGAGTCTGAAGATGGAAGAAGAAAAAACTATAGTAAGTTATCTTTTACAAGTTGATCAAATAGTTAATCAAATTCAAGGTCTTGGAAATTTTTTAGAAGAATCAATTATGGTTCAAAAAGTTTTGAGATCTCTACCATTGAGATATGATATAAAAGTTTCAACAATTGAAGAGATGAAGAATTTAGCCAAGCTAAAGATGGATGAGCTTCATGGTATTCTTACGGCATATGAGATGCAGATTGAACAAGATAAACCCTCAAAGAGAGAAGTTACTTTCAAGACATAAAATAAAGAGAAGGCTAAGATTCAAGAATGAAATGATAGTTCTAGCGATGATGAATATGACAATAGAGCTCTATTCATTTGCAAGCTAAAAAAGGGCACAAGTAAATATCAAGGAAAAGTACCTTTTAAATGTTTTAATTTTGGAAAGATTAAACATTTTGTAGCTAAATTCCCAAAAAAAGGTAATGATGACAATGAAGAAGGAAATTATACATATAAAAATAATTTCAAAGGTAAATTCAATAAGGGATTTGAGAAGAAGAGTTTATATTCTAAAGTTCCTAGCTCAGCTAAAGTTAGTGGAGTCAGTGATTTAGAAGAAGAAGAGATTCTATTCATAGCCATACATGAAGATACCTCTGCAAGCAAAAGTATAGATGATCAAGAAGAAGAACAAGATGAAGCTGAATTAAATCTAAAAAGAGAACTCATTTGTGCTTTAGAAGAGTTAAAATCTCTTGAAAAGAAGAATCAAAGATTAAAGCTCCTGATCAAAAAAAATGAAAAGGAGTCAAAGGAAATAATTAAATATCTACAAGCATACTTTGAAGAAGCCAAGAAAAATGAATAAGATCTAATGACACAATTTAAAATAGTAAGTATAGAATATGAAAGGTATGTTATTGAAATTGCTTCTTTAAAAGTATATCTTGAGAAAATAAATAAAGCAATCAATGATAAAGTAGCCAATGGTTCAAAATTTAAGAATAAAACTAATATGTTGAATAAGATATTAGAAAATCAAAGATCAATGTCAGATAAGACAGGTATTGGATTTTAAAAAGAGAAAGAGGAAGTCACTACTTTCCCAGACAAGGAGAAAGGAAAGAGTTATGTTGAAGCTCTTACAAAAGAAGAAATTAAAAGGGAAGAAGTTAAGAATATAGAAGACATCTCAAACAAAGAAGGCTAGAGGGAATAGAACTATAAAAGGTAATCAGATCAAAGATACACAAATAGATCCTCTTTTTATGGTTATTATTTTTATTTTAATGGATATGGTCATAAGAAAATAGAATGTCAAAAAAGGGCTAACAATTTCAGAAATAAAGAGAAGGAAATTCATACAGAGTCAAGCAAAAGCCACAACTCTTTTACTCCTCTAACAAGCTTTAAAGAAGATTCCATTATATGTTAAAAGTACAATAACTTTGGAAACATATCTTGATAATGTAGAAGCATGTTTGAGTTAGTCAAGAAGGATGAGAGTGTCAAAGCTCCATTCATCAAGAAGAAAGTTCAGATAGGTTCATGGCAAAAGCAACAACCTAAAAAATCTATGTTAGTGTAGATAGCTTTGCATGTAAAAAATGAAGAAAAACCATAGTTAATTTATATTGTATGTTCAAGGGACATGATAGGTGACAAGAGCAAGTTCATAACCTTGAAGAAGATCAATGATGGCATAGTGAAATTCAGAGACAATACTACTACCAGAATTGTTGGAAAAGGTATATTAAGTTTAGATAATGGTAGAATTAAAATTGAAAATGTTTTGTATGTAGAAGGTCTTAAGCATAATATTTTGAGTGTAAGTAAAATGTGTGATCAAGGGCACACACTAAAGTTTTATGTAGAAGGTTGTGAAATTATAAGAAAAGATTCAGATGTGTTGGTTGCAGATACTCAGAGAATAGGTAATAATTTATATATGCTATCAGACATCAAATATCAAAGATATTGTTTGAGTTATATTAAAGAAAGTTGGCTATGGAATTGGAGAATAGGGCACATAAATTTTGATAATATTTTCAACATCAGTAAGAAGCAAGCAGTCAGAAATATTCCAAAGATTACAAAGCCATTTGACATGCTTTGTGAACCTGGTCAGCATGGAAAGTAGCCTAGAAGGTGGTTCAAAACAAAAGAGTACTTGACCACTCAGATGTTAGATCTTGTTCAAATTGACCTTTGTGGACCTATGAGAACTCAAAGTACTCAAGGTGAGAAATATTTCATGTTGCTTATTGATGATTTTTCATGTATGACTTGGGTAATGTTTTTAAAGAAAAATTAGAAGCTTTCAGACATTTCAAAGCATTCAAAGCATTAGTTGAGAATGAAACCAATTTGAATATTGTCTAAGATCATATAAAAGAGGAGAATTTATGTCAAATAAATTTATTGAGTTTTGTGAAGAACATAGAATAAAGAGACATTATTCACTAGCTAGAACTCCACAACAAAATGGAATAGTTGAATGGAAAATTGAACAATTCAGGGGATGGTTAGGACAATGTTAAATGAATCCAAGATAGTAGATAAATATTAGAGAGAGGAAGTTGCTATAGTAGTGCATATTTATAATAGATCATTATTGATATTTAATAATGATAAGACTCCTCATGATCTATGGAAAGACAAACTATCAGCAGTTGATTATTTTAGAGTTTTCTGCAGTAGATACTTCATAAAGAGAATCAATGAAAAACTTAGTAAGTTTGAATCCAGAGCAAATGAAGGTATATTTATTGGTTATTCTTATAAAATTAAAGCTTATAAATGTTATAACAAAAGAACCAAAAAATTTGTTGAAAGTGTAAGTGTCAGGATAGAAGAAGATGGAAAAAAGAATCAGTGATCTAGTAGACATTATTAAAATTATTGAAGAGGAAGATTTTGAAGAATCATATGAAGATGAGAAGGAGAAAAAGGTCACATAAACTCCATCCAAATATGTTTAGAGAAATCATAATGAAAGTAACATCATCAAGGACATAAATGAAGGAATTCACACTAGAAGAATGATGGTAAGTGAATCACAGCAAGTTAAATTCTCTTTGTTATCCAAAATTCAGCCTAGAACTTTTTCAGAAGCTAGACATGATAAGCATTGGGTTAAGGCTATGGATGAAGAATTAAATAAAATAGAAAATAATGATACTTAGAAATTAGTGCCTAGATCAAAATATCACAATTTGATAGAAACAAAATGGGTTTATAAAAATAAGTTGAATGAAAATGGAGAAGTGACTAGAAATAAAGCAAGATTAATATGTGAAGGATATGCTCAGATTGAGAGAATATATTTTGAATAAATTTTTGTACCAATGGAAAGTTTAGAGGCTATTATAATGTTTCTTTCATATGAAATATTAAAAAATTTCAAAGTGTTTCAGTTGGATGTCAAATCTACCTTCTTAAATGAGAATCTAGAAGAAGAGGTTTACATTGAGTAGCTTGAGGGATTTATTCTCTCAAATATTAGTAGACATGTATGCAGATTGAAAAAAGCATTGTATAAACTGAAACAAGATCCTAGAGCTTGGTATGCAAGACTTTATAAGTACCTTCAGGATCAAAGTTTCAAGAGAGGATTTGTTGATAGTAATCTTTACATCAAAATAGAAGGTGAGCATCAATTGATTATTGTGGTCTATGTTGATGATATCATTTTTTGAGGAAATATTGAAAGATGACAAAAATTTTTTTTGATAATATGCAAAAATAATTTGAGATGTCTATGCTTAGAGAATTGTCATTTTTCTTAAGATTACAAATATTTTAGTCAGATGAAAGAATTTTCATATCTCAAAGTAAGTATGCCAAGGAAATGTTGAAAAAAATTGGTTTTGAGGATTATGCACCAGTTGGCACACCAATATGTATAAGAAATAAGGTGAGCAAAGATGAAGATTCACCTGTTATAGATCAATCTTTGTATAGATCTATGATTGGTAGTATTTTATATTTGATAGCATCGAGGCCAAACATCATGTATGCAGTAGGTATGGTTGCAAGATATCAGTCATCTCTAAAAGATAGTCATATTTAGTTGGTAAAGAGAATATTTAGATATATCAAGAGGACATTAGATTACAGATTATGGTATCCCATAGATAGATATTTCACTTTGGTTGCTTATACAGATTTAGATTAGGCAGAGTGCTTGGATGATAGAAAGAGTACAAGTGGAAGAGATTTCCTCCTTGGTGATAGCTTAGTATCATGGCTAAGCAAGAAGTAGAATTTAGTATAACTTTATATAGCTGAAGTAGAATATATTGTAGTAGTATTGTGTTGTACTCAAGTTCTTTGGATGAAGCAAACTTTGAAAGATATTAAGGTAAAGTATGATGAACCTATTTATATTTTTATGATAACACAAGTGTTATTAATATTTCAAAGAATCCAGTGATGAATTCAAGAATAAAACATATTCCCATTAGATATCACTTCTTGAGAGAGCAAGTTACAAATCAATAGGTTAAGATGGAGTATATCAGTACTATAAAGTAGATTATAGATATTTTTATAAAGGCACTACCAAAAGACACATTTGAGTATCTACAAAAGAAGTTGGGAGTAATTTCTTTTACTTCCTGTCATTGAGGTTCATCATTAGTTGAGGGGGAGCTAAGTGTTAGCTCCAAGTAGGCCCTTTTCCATTGATGTCAAAGGGGGAGAATAACAATTACAAGTGCAAAAATAGGTATAGGGAACATGTACAGGTTACTACAGTAAGGGGTGGGGGGGGGTTATTGTATGCTTTTCATATGGTAATATGTGTAGGTTTCAAGATGTGGTAGTGTCAATTTTAGGTTGTCATTAATGACAAAGGGGGAGATTATTAGAAATATTATCATTTATGTCAAAGGTCTATCTTTATTGATGATAAAGGCCCCATGACATTTAATGGTGTTTTTAATATTCATATCTTGGCTAATGTGTGTTAATATTTATTTCATATTAATGAATATCTTTTTGGTTGCATATAAGTCAAAAGAGGACCCATGGAGAAGTCAAAGAGTCATGGGGTAAAATATGAAAGAGGAATGGGATGAATTTTCTCATGAAGAGTCATCTTGAGAAATTCCAAGAGTCACCATGTGAAGACAAAAGAGGTATGGCACATTTTTCCATGAAGGGACACTTTAAAGAATACAAAAAGTCACCAAGATAAAGACAAAAGAGGAAAGGATGCTTTTTCTTATGCAGGGTCACCATATGACTTTTCAAATGCAAGGATATGAAGGGTCATGCAAGTTTGGTGTCATTTTCCATGAGGATTGAAGGGTCATAAAGGGTGAATGCCAAAGGTCATTTGGAAAGCTATAAATAAAGGCTTGAGAATCTATTTATAAAATTCAAGAGAATGCATGGTTTGTATTTGTTTTTGAAGAGATAAAAGTAGGAGATATTGTAGAGTTCTATCATTTATTGAGTAAGCAACATTGAGAGATAGTTGTGTTTTATACTTAAGAGGGGTTGGTGCTCCTGTGGGTTGGTGCTCACAAATAGTTGTTGTGTTGGTGCTTAGTAAAGGGGTTAGTGCTCCTATAAGTTAGTGCTTGCAAACATTGTATTTTGAGTTGGTGCTCGTTCATATACTTAAGATTGTTCTCCATGTTTTTTCCCACTTTGGGTTTCCATGTAAGAATTTGGTCTCTCTCTCTCTCTCTCTCTCTCTCTCTCTCTCTCTCTCTCTCTCTCTCTCTCTCTCTCTCTCTCTCTCTCTCTTGTGTGGTGTAAATTATTATTTCAATTTTATTGCATATCTTTAATGTATGATTAAGTGGTTAAAGAAAAGAAATTAGATTAAGTAAAAAGATATATAATATACTAATTCACTCCCCCCCTTAGTATATTTCATGCTTAACATATGTTGATCTCAACATGTTGGCCACATAATTTTGGCATTTGTAATTTCCTAGTTAGGTGAACAAGTTAATGAAAAATTTGATTGTAGATTCTGATAAAAGTTTTGGATCTATTATGTTAGCCATCTAAAATAATTACTTCTAATATTATCATCCATGTAATAAATGCTTATAAGAAATGTATTGAAGGTAATTCACATTAAATTGTCAATTAGAAACATACATGAATGGATTACAGAGTCAAATAAAGTCTTAGAATGATCCAAAAAAATTAGGAACATCTCATTATTATTTTTGACATAGATCTAGTGCCACATATTTTAAAATAAACCTATGGTTGCACTACACCTTTTATAAAAAACTCATAGTGGGGTTGTGGTTATCAAAAGATCCTGCATATTGAGTTCAAATAAGTAGTGGCTACACACATGGCTTATTTTTGAATTTTAAATGGTTCATTTCATCTCCTAGGAGATCCATGTGCCTATATTATTATGTGTATAAATACAAGACTTTGGGAGAGGAAAATGCATTCAATGGAAGTTGGGTTCAATAGTGCAGTTGAGAGTTTTGAGTCCATGAGTAAGTGTTTTATTTTTTATTTATGGTGTTGTTTGTTAGGTGTTGTGTATTTTTTGAGAAGAGTTGTAAGAAGTGGAAATCATTTTTCAAGTGTTCGCATAGTTTTAAATTGTAATTTTATCCATGAAGGCCAATATATGTAATTAAATTTATAGTTTATAATGATATATTTTGAGGAGTAAGCACCCACCATTTTTGGAGTTTTTTCATCTTGATTTTATCCAAGACAAATATTTGTGTCATGTGTTTTGTGTGTTTTTCCTACTTATATTTTTTTACAATTTACTCCATTTAAAAAAAATAGTATCTACATTTTACTAAGCAAATCAAGCTATAACAATAATAAAATGAGCATGTGTGTGTTATGGGATGGATATGATTTGTATTGATGTTTTTATAGTTGACTATCCAATAAATTATAGATAATGTTGGTATCAAATCTTGTTTAGTTCCATTTTTTATGGTTTTTTGTGATTGTGTTTGAATTTTTATGCCTATTACTATATCAACACATACTAGTGGTGAAGGTATCCTAGTTCCCTTTCAGAAAGATATTTCCACAAGGAAGTGGAATAGATAAATCAGAGGCATGAAAATTTTTAGGGAATAATTATCTCCATATGATGAAGAAAGGTGATCTGTAAACTAGGTGGATATTCCATTATTAATCTCACCAACATGGACCCTTTCAATTCAAGAGGTTTCTCTTAATTTTGATGCCATACAACAACATCAAAAATGTTGTTTTAATATGTATTATAGCTTTTGTGACTGACATATACAAGATACAATATAATATACAACCCTTCACATGCTACATCCATTATATATATATATATATATATATATATATATATATATATATATATATATATATATATATATATATATTCCTTCACACTCTAAACATGTTACTTCTCCATGATTGTAAAATAAATGATTAAATGGAAGTGAAATACCAATGTGAATAATTTTGACATCAAGAAATAAGTATTATGATTGTGATAGATTAGTCTTGAGCTCTCTTTAGTGTTTTTTGTATTAGCCTATTTTTAAGGAATGTAATCAAGAAAACAAAAGAAGCAAACACATACACAAAGAGAGATAACACAAGACATACCCTAGAGAAACTCAATGTGAGAAAACTCCAGTAAGATTTAAGGCATGTTTCCTCATCTCTATTATGTTATACAGTTTATAATATTTTTCCTTCTTAGACTTAAAATTAAAACCAACCTCATAGGATCCTATACTCATAAAGATATCCACAATGTTTGGTGTAAGGCTTGCCTCTCAATAAATAAAAACTACTAAACTCATCCATCTCATTTATGTAGTCTTCAACTCATTCACATACATGGAAATAATAAGTTGATGAAGTAAAAACCTAATACATTACTCATATGCATCCAATTTAATCATATAATTTAATTCGTTACTATGCTATGATATTTACCAACCTATACTAATGTATTATACCTTTCCAAGACATATTTATACTCTCCTAACCTTAGAATCCACAAAGAAGCTCAATTAAACCACTAAAGGGAAGGATAGACATTTTTTACTATTTAATTTCACCTGGATATATAAATTTACAATTGACTCCAAATATATATAGCTTTCTCTGGATATCTATAGTCTAGCACTAGAGATTGACTTGCAAGAAAGTCCACTTACTTCAAGAGGCCATAAATTCTACATATAAACTCAAAATGACATGATTTTTTTTAATCTTGTCAATTTTTTTGAGAGGAATAAAATATTTACACAGAAGATAGTTTATATGCCAAAAATATGTTGTTTTATCTATTAAAACATATTTTATAACTTTTCCAAGATTTGACATGTTGAAAATTACTCAAGTTTGACATTTAATTGTGTTACTAAATGAAATGGATGATATGAATGATCAAATTTATGATCACATGCCCAAAGTTTTAAGGATTTTATGTCCCAAAAATATGTATAAAAATAAGATGAATATTTACCTCCTATATTCCCAAGTGAGATACTAAATTATCATTCTCTTGGATAATACATATTCAGGTTCTAATCTAATCAAATATTGGATAATAACTTATTCAAGTTCTAATTTGATCAACTTTTGGATAATAATTTAATCAAATTACAATCTATACTAATTAAAATTCTTTCATTCTTTAGTTTCTAGGTATTTTTTGTGGCCATTCTTATCCCCTTCACTTAAATATAGATTATTATAGTCTAGGGTGAATCTCTACATGAGGAGATGGTCATAAAGCATCCTTTGTGTTATTCACAAAGATTTCAAAAAGTGAAAAAAAAACATATTTAATTATATAGGTGGTGTTAAAATAATTTACCATTCTTAAAAATTGACCTTATCTTATGTCTTATAATTCAAAAATGCAACATACATGTGTTGGAAACATAATATTTCAATAAAAAATTCACCTATATCTTGAAACTGAAAGTTTGCATCAAAAATATGTAATATACATTGAAGGAAACATATATAATGAATGAAAATGGATGCCATAACATAAATCTATCAAAAACATCAGTCTCATTATGGAGTACTACTCATTGTGGACACACTTATCACCATGTAATAATGTCCTAGTGTCATGCTACTTCTCCTTCCAAGGAAGTACCAACTAAAGAATCATTTGAACCAACTCTATGTAACATAGGATTATGAAGGATATTGTTAGCTTTCTCTTGTTAGTTGAATGGAAATATAAATCAAATAACTCAAGGAAAAAAAATACCTTGCCTAATTACTTGGGTGAGCAATAACATAACTAAGAACAAATATAACTAGAAAATAAATAAATAAACTACCTTTACCTTCATTTTCAAATGAATATTTTTTGTTGGCATGCAAGTATGTTCATTATTAGATTTTGTGTCCAATGTAGTCCTTTGTTAATGTGTTTTCCTTATGGGAAACACCTCTCCTTGTTCACTTGTGGCTTGGCTTGGATTGTCTTGGCATGTGATATCAAAATGGATCCTTATCTCTCAACAATTTAACATTATAACTTTAGTTGGAGAGTTTTTTTAAAACAATGGACTTGGCACCTATATTTATAGGTTCGCCAACTAACTCTAACTCAAGTGTATTTAGGTTAGATTTAATTGTGGTTAGGTTTAGTTTAATTATGGTTAGGTTAGGGAGGGGACAATAAATTAATATTTGGGATAGAGATCCTATTTATTAAGCATGACTCTCCATTTCTAAATTTAAGGCTTTAATGGAGATATTTACAATTCTTTAACTTTGAGTATGATGACATCATGATCTCATTTTTATTGAAATTTCTATTTTATAAAATTGATATTCACTAATTAAACATGAAATTTTCACTTAAGTAGTCAATTATATTTAATTAGTTAATTCATTATGCCTAGGGTTTTGGCATTTTATGAATTAGTTAAGTCCCTTTCTTAATGGGTCAAAAGGTCAGTTTATCAATTTATATGTCATAATTTGACTACAGATGAATCCATGGGAGGTTACTAATATGTATAAGATAATACCTCAAATAGGTATGCCTCAACATGATTATGGACACTCATATTTGATGTGCAAATGAAATTGGGACATCTATTGATTTATAGGCTTAATTTACATTATTTGGTAAAAATCAATCTGAAGTCTAGTTGAAACACAGTTGTGGCCAGAATGACATGTATACATTTTATCCAAATGGGAGAAGGCATTGCAATACATAGGTGCAATAAAATATTTAAGATAATGAAATATTTGTCAATAATAAAATTAAGATAATGATTTAGGAATGATACTTTAAATAATGTTTGGGAAGCCTATGACGCCCTCTCGAAGGAGTGGCTAAAACATATGATTGATAGACGATCTAACCTTTATGATTGATTGATATGTGATGGTATGATGAGATTAATCCAATTGAGATAATACTTACATGCATTGATTAAAATATATATTTTCACAATGATAGTTATAATTAGTGGCATAGTGATGTGCATTAATAGGGTAGATGGGTTGAACTATTGATTTGCCTAAAGGTAGTTATAATCAGTGGAACAATGATGTACCCCAATAAGGTATATTAATCATGGAATAAAATTGATTTTGCTCTAGTAAGTTATATTAGCAATCATAACTCAAGGATATAACCTATCACACATATTAAATATGAGTGGGTGCAAACATAGGTGTGATAGTCTAATGACTTTTCAACGACTAAAGAATCCAAAAATAACTAGCCACTCGAGAATGAACAAAGTGATGAAAGAGATGATTGGAAGACAATAGTGGGTATCAGATAGTAATTTTGGTTGAGCTAACATGAGATACATCATGTATCCAAATTCTTCCTACATAATCCAAATTGACCTCAAACCAATGTATTTATCCTAGAATTAGTTTAAAATGGAATGAGGAATAAAATAGAAGAATAACAATTGATCAATGTGGATGAGTCTATTATACCTACCAATGTGGAGATGCTCATTCTTATTAACATTGATACAACTATAATGGTCAATGATCTGATTTGATCAAGGAGTAAGGGATAAATTACAAAGTGAATAAGGGAAATTATTGGCCATTGCATTGCTTATAAGATCCGTTGGCCTGGTTTTTATTGTATCATGTGATGGTATGCACTAGGCGTGCCATTGTGTAACATAGGATTATAAAGGAGATTTTTAGATTTATCTTTTTAGTGGAATGTAAATCCAAATAAAACAAATCAAGGAAAACAACAATACTTTTCCTAAGTACTTAGGTGAGCAATAACATAACTAAGCACAAATACAACTAAAAAATAAAGAAAATAACTACCTTTACCTTCCTTATCAAATGACTCTTGTTATTGGCATGTAAGTGTGTTCATTATTGGCATTTTTATCCAATGGATTCCTTTGTTAATGTGTTTTCCTTACATTAAAAACCTCTCCTTGTCCACTTATGGCTTAGCTTGGCATGTGATAGAAAAATAGCTCCTTGTCTCTCAATAGTTTAACATTATAACTTTGGCTTAAGAGATTTTTTTAAACAATGGCCATAGCAGCACCTATATTTATAGGTTCTGCAACTAATTCTAAATCAAGTGTAGTTAGGTTAGATTTAACCATGGTTATTTTTAATTAAAATATGGTTAGTTTATGAAGGGGACAAGTAATTAATATTTGGGATTAAGCATGGATCTCCATTCTAAATTTAAGGATTTAATGGAGATATTTCCAATTCCTTGACTTTGAATATGATGACATCATCATGACCTCATTTTTATTGAAATTTCCTTTTTATAAAATTGAAATTAACTAATTAAACAAGTCATTTTCACTTAAGTAGTTAATTAGATTTACTTAGTTAATTTGTTATGCTTAGGGTTTTGGCATTTTAGGAGTTGGTTAAGTGCCTAGCTTAGTGGGTCAAAAGGCTAGTTTGTCAATTTGCTAGGTCAAACTTTGACTAGGGATGAATCCATGGGAGATTATTATTGTGTATGAGATAATACCCCAAATAGGGATGCCTCAACATATTTTTTGGCACTAATGTCTGATGTGCAAATGAAATTGTGACATTTAGTGGCTTATAGGCTTAATTTGCATTATTTGGTAGAAATCAATTTGAAGTCAGATTTAAACATGATTGTGGCCAAAATGGGATGCCTAAAATCTAAAGTTCCATATAAAAGTGGTGTTGTAATGTTACAACCATATTCATAGTTGTTCAACCAAATCTAGAGTCTACATGTAAGGAGCTCTAGAGAACATTACATAAAAAATGTAATATCAAATAATATCATAGCAAAACTTGTTTGGATAACTTATTGCAATATTATTCAATGTGCATACAAAAAATCATAAGCAGCCACATAATTTATATATTTTTTATATACATACCACAACCAACATAGGAATGTTATCATAGTTTTGATTTATTAAAAAAATATCCTATACCTCCACTCTACAATCATGTGAGTTATCAAATTCATATTATGCACGATGTAATTAAAAATATGCATGGAGAGGATAAATAAAACCAACATATTTTCACCTTTATAATATCTTGGCCTTCAACATGTGCTTGGATATTTTTCTCAACATAGAGTACCTCATTTATACATCTTGTTACATGATACAAGAACTTGAGAAGGAAAACATGTTAACCTTCAAATCAACATGAACATTATAATGTTAAAATGATACAACCTATTTGATACAATGGGATGCTCATACACATGATTAGAAAAATTATTACATGTTTTCTTCATATATACTATTAATGATTATCATTCCTCCATTTTCTCATAAAAAATAGGTTAGCTTTCTTATTTCAATAAAGGAACATAACAAGCAATTTTGAGTTTCTTACATATGCACACCAATCAACATCTAAGCTATTTAAATAATCTATCTATAGAATAAATAATAAAATATTACCATTACCCACTTGTAATGTTGATGCAGAATCCTCTATGGTTCTTTCCATCTTGATGGCTTCTATCTTGGATAGCTTTTAGATGCAAATCAAAATCTATGTTTTTCAACTATTCTTCTAAGGATTGATCTCTTACCATGTTTACCTTTTGGCAATGGGATGGGTGATCCTCAATGGCCTTATCCATCTTGATGTATTTTTCCTTATCTAGATGTGCTTATTCAGTTCTATCTCTTATATTGGAGATTATTAAGAAGCTTCTTCATTTTATACCCCTTTCATTGTATGTGCATGAACAACTTCCCTCTTCCTTGTATATTCCTCTTCTTTCTTATAATTATCCTTACAATTATTTGTGTTAAGTTTTGGATGAATCTCCAAACCTTTTGTATGATAATGCCCACTCATGTTGAAATTAGAGAAATGATTCTTACCCATTCTCTTGGACAACATGCTCTTCCTTCCCTCCACATTTTGATTTGGAGAGTACTGTTTAAAACTTGCTTACTTATTCTTGAAGGTGATGGGTTTATTTTATATGTATTTACTCTTAAAAAATATGAACATACAATTACTACTCATTCCATAAAAATAACATGGATATGTATAATAGTTTTTTTCTATATGACCGTTCATCTTAAATTTTAAGTAAATAATGGAAGATTTATTCTTTAATACCTTCTTAGATTGTGATTCATTCAAGCATGATGAAGTGGTAATGTGTTACCTCTTCCTTTTCAATTTTTAAATCTCTTTGGATATGTTTTGCATTCTTAATTGATGTTCTTACCATTATTAAAAGTTTGTCCTTTTCTTAATTCAATCTTGCATTCACTCTCAGGGTCAAGGACTTAAAATGTGTTATCTCCTTCTTTACAAATTTGTTGACCTCTTATTGGAGACTCTTTATTGGCCATCTAAGGTGCTTTAATGCAACCTTTCTCTTCATCAGAGACCTGACCATTCTTTTGATAACTAAACTCCTTGTTAGATTTGAAAATAAAATGATATAATTACTTGCATGGGCTATTTTTGTAGAGTTAGAGGCTTGGGTTCTTTGATTTTTGAATATTTATTAATTAAGATGTTTTGGAGTATTCTCCAACTCCTTATTTTCCACTAGCATATCCAAAACCTATGTATTGAGGTATTTACTCAACCATTATGTAATTATTTATTCCTTGGCCATTGATTCCAAATAGTTTCTATCATAACCCATCTTTGTTAGTAACTTAGATCCAAAACCCTTAGTATTCTTCTCAAATTCACCAAATGAATCATATCAATCTTTATGGAAAGAAATATAATATGGTGGAGTTATTACTTTTCATACCTCTATCATGGTTTATGTATATTTGGTAGAGGATGGTCTTCTTGGCATGGTATACTCTCCCCTCTCCACTTCTTGTTCATTATTATTTAAATTTTACATCATCTCTTCCTTGGTTTAAAACTCATGTTACAAATATTTAATGATATCCATGATAAATTATCAATGGATCATCAATTTATCATGCAAATATTGATAATAATCTTCCAAGTGCCACCACATCTTCCTTAATTCAAAGTTTTCCTTTTGAAATTTATGGTTTATTTCTTCAAGATATTTAATCCTTTCTCTCTTAAAATATTTTCCCATGGTTGAACATGAAAACCAAGAAAGCTGCACTTACTTATCAATAAATAAACACATAAGAATATATAACACAATACGTAAATGTGTTAGAAAATCCTTTCAAGGAAAAATTAAAACCTACTCTGATATTAATTTGATCCATAAACTACATGGATATTACACTATAAATTTCACCAACATAGACCCTTTTAATTCAATGTGTTTCTCTTTAGTTATATGCCATAGAACAACATCGAAAATTCTATTTTAACATTTATTATTTCTCTCATATAACAGAATATGTAACCCTTCACATGCAATATCCACATGTTATATCCATTGCATATATTCCTTCCTAATCTAAACATGTTATTTATCCATATTTAATTGTAATTTAAATGTTTAAATGTAATTTCAATACCAATGTGAATTTATTTAACCTTGAGAAACAAGTATTGTGATTGTGATATATTAGTCTTGAGATCTCTTGAGTGTTATTTGTTTAGACTATTTTCAAGGAATGGAAATATGTGAACAAAGTAAATAAAGACATACAAAATGAGAGATAATATAGTACATACCCTAGAAAAACTCAATTCGAGAAAACTCTAACAAAAGTGAAGTAATTTTTCCTCATCTCCATTATGCTTTATAGTTTACAAGCTTTTTCCTTCTTGGGATTACAAAGAAAACAAACCTTATGGCCTCTTATAATGATAATGATCTCTACAATGTTTGGTGGAAGACTTTCCTCCCAAGAAAGAAAAACTATTTAACTCAACTATCTCAACTATATAGTCTTCAACTCATTCACATATAGGAAAATGCTGAGTTGTTAAAGGAACAACTTAATACATTCCTTGTTTTCATCCACTTGAATATTGGGACTTAATGCATTTTTGTCCTTCTAATCTTTAATGACCTCTACTTATGTATTATGCCTTTCCAATACTTGTATTTATGCTCTCTCAACCTCATAACACAGCATAAATATAAATTTAACTACCAAATGGAAGGATAACCATTTACAACCATTCAAATTCACCTATCTCTAGAGATATATAGATATATTTTGAGATCTATAGTCTAGCACTAGATATTGACTTGTAAGAAATTCCTCTAACTTTTAAATTTCATAATTTTTTCATAGGAACTTTAAATTACGTCATATTTTTGGACTTATCTTATTTTTATAGAGGAACTTAAATATTTAATCAATGTTCTTTTGATGCCAACCATGTTTTATTTTATCCCATACAAAATAAATTAACACTTCTCCAAGAATCGACATATTGTAAATTGCACATGTTTGACAATCAATTATCTTACCTACTAAATTGGATGATATACATGATAATTTTAAAAAAATTGATCAAAAGGTCCACAAGTTAGAATTCAATGTTGCTAACATTTGTTTATCAATGAGAAAAATGGTTAATATTAATAATTTGGAGTCAATTATGAAGATTATCATGGTGAAGCTAGGTGTTTTGATAGAATCTCCAAAAGTAGTTAAGGGGATGAAAGCTCTCAAACATGAAAAGGTAGAAGAAAAACCCCAAACAAGATCCACCACTATTCAAAGATAAATTAAATATTGAGATTCAATTATAAGAAGGAGAGGTGAATGTAAAGAGGCTAGACCATTGGCTAGCTCAACTAAAGTTATATACTAGTTCATCTTAGATTAATGACTGTTAACAGATTTATTTTGAAAGGCTAAAATTAACCAATCAAGCTTCAACTTGGTTTGAATGTTATGTTCATACATTTCTTGTTAAGAATATTCCTCCAATATTGAAGTGGTACAAACTTAAAATTATAATCAATAAACACCTTTATCACATATTTATGAGGAAGCTATGATCATATATTGAAAATATATTAGGAAAAAATAAGGCCAAATTGTGTAGGAGTATACAAGAAATTTCTATAAGAAGGCAATCCAAATGGGTAAAGACATAGCATATCATAGCATCTTGATGAAGTATGTGGGTGAACTCCATGTCATTTAAGTTAGGCAAAATTTAATGAACTTTCTTGAAAAAATTAAGAATGGGTGTTAAATATTTTTCAAATGCTCATAATGGTGGTTAATACTATGAAAATGATAATTGTGATTATAGAAAAAATTAAGAAATTACAATTTTTTTTGTAAATTAAAAGGTGAATCTTTATAAATATTTATAATTTATCAAAAAAATGATGAATCTAGTACTAATATCTTCAAAATAAATAAAAACACTAAAGGAATAAAAATATATGTGGGGAATAAAAACCCTTATAAAATTGAAACCCTAAAAAAACATTATAGTTTTAGAAGTATGTTGCATGTTTATAAAAGAATTATAGGCATTAAAATAAAACACATGCCATGCAAATCATTATAGCCTTGAAAAATCATCATAAGAATATAAATGCATCACAAGCCTAAAAAAACATCATAAGCTTGGAAATGCATCTTAGGCTAGGAAAATCATCACAATCCTATAAAACCATTGAGGGACTAGAAAATCGTCTTGGGATTAGAAAATTATCATGGGCTTTGAATAACATCAGGAACATAGAAAAAAAATCACATGTTAGTAAAATAATAAAAAGTTTGTAAAATCATCAAAATTTTATAAAATCATTATAGGCATGGAAAAACATCCTAAGCCTAGAATGGTATCACAAACTTGAAAAACTATCACCAGAATAAAAAACCATCACAAACATAGAAAATCATCATAGGCTTGAAAATCAATTATTTTATTATAAATAATTTTAGGATTGGAAAAGCGTCATAATCTAATAAATTTTCATAAGTGTATGATAGTAAATAATTAATCAGAAACATGTTATATGGTGTGAAATCATGAATCTTGGTTATAAAATAGTGTCTTGAAAAAAAATAACTTGTAAACTATAACAATGTAAGCATTTTTCATTGGAATGATAAATTTACCTATAGGCTATAAACTACAATGATGTAATTTTTTTGAATTATACCAATATAATTTGTTATTCAAATTTATAAATGCTTGATTTATTTGTATGTTAAGTTGTTGATTTATTTATTTATTTATTTACACCTATTGACAATATTTAAGTCATAGGGATATAAAAATAGTGCTCAATTATAAGTACATATAAATATATAAATGCATATAATACATTGAAATTATTATTATAATAAGTGAATTTAGTTAATTTTTAAATTAAAACCCTCTAATTTTTTAGTGAATGTGATCTGAGGGCCCATTGAAATTTTTACAGTCTAAAAATATTTTAAAATCCTAGACCATCAATTTTTTGGCAATCCAAAAAAGTAAAACCCACTAGGACCAAGAATCATTTGGATATTTATGAATTAAATAGTATTGTACCTTTTTTATGTGAAGTTATATACAAGGAAACATGAATAAATAACTAGTTGTTAGTCTGAAAAAATTAAGATATAATCAAGTTATGAATATTTTTTGTTAAAACTTTCCCCAATTTGAGGATACTTGTTCTCTTTTCCAAGCGTACAAATGTAGATGAGGCTTTCTCTTAAGATCATTACATAGATATTGGAAAACTTAATGGTCACTCTACCTCTTAAAATATACTAAAATAATAAAGTGGTTCTAAGAAAAAAGGGGAAGGTAACTTTAAAAGTAAGTGTAATTCTACTACTACTTTTTCTCAAAATCATACCAAGACATTTTTGGAATTATGATGTTGATAGCCATTCAGAGAATACTTATTGGAATTTGCATTTAGAATCACATCTATATGAAGGCACAAAGAAAAATAAATATTTGAATTCCTTCCAAGGGAAATAGTTTGGGTGCAACTCTGAAGTGGATGAGACATTATGGTCTACCTCTATTCAAAAAGAGGTACATTTTGGGTAGAAATAGTGCTCAAGATCAAGGAAAACTTACAAAAGTTTCCTATATTAAACTTTAAATTAATAAGACTAATGTGGTTCTTTTTTTAATTCTTTCTCTCAATAAAATTTGATAAGCAAAGATTAATAGATAATTTTGGGTTAGAAACAAATAATTATCTTATTCCATATGTTTTAGGTTGGTTGAAACAAGGAGTAGAGTTAAATGTGACCAAGAAATTTAAGGTCATATTTGTTGTTGATAAACATTTCATTGATGAATTCATAGTTTATGTTTTTCCTCTTGAAGTGTGTGGCATAGTGTTTGGCATTCCTTACATGCATATTTAGGATGTCATTTTCATTAAGATATTACATCAATACCATTTAGTGAAGGATGGTGAAATCTACATCACTAAATTATATGAAAATAATATAAAATGTATCCTTCCTAAGTTCCTCTTAAGCCAAAAATTTGATTAATGATCGTGGGAAGTTTTATTTATTAATTTTAATAGATATATAAGATAAAGAAGTGGTTTCACATAATAATTTTTTCGTATATTTACTAGAAAAATGCAAAAACAAATGGGAGTGTTAGAGTATAAATTTACATAATTTTCCATGAGCCTAAAAATATGCCACCCATGAGGCATATTGATAATGATACTCAATTACTAATAATTTTTCCTCTTCTAAATTTGGGTCTTGATTGATAATCCATGATGGATGCCAATGAGGTAAAATAATAGTTACACTTTTTATTAATCATGGTTTAAATGATCTTGGTACTTATACATGTAGTTATTGATTTGTTTTGGTACCTAATAAATTTGTTTCATGGATAATGTGTGTTTATTATAGATCACTTAATAAAATAGACATATATAATAGGTTCCATAGATTGATGATCTTTTGCATCAAGTCCAACTTGCCCAATAATTTACTAAGTTGGATTTTAGATCTAGATATCCCCAAGTAAGAATTAAATAAAATAACATATGGAAGACATAATTGAAGACAAGGTAAAGGTTATATGAATGGTTGATATTACCTTTCAAGTTGAGAAATTTTGTACATACTTTCATGTATTTAACAAGAGAAATTTTAAGGCTATTTATAGTTGTTTTTGTAATAATTTATTTGTATGATATTTTTTTGTTCAAAGATTATGATGAACATCTAATTAATTTGAAAAAAAATTGAAGAATAAAAATTTATTATTAAATGAAAATAAATATGAGTTTGAAAAATAGTCACTTTTCTATTTTGGGCATGTGGTTGGAGATGAAAATCTAATAATTGATTTAACAAATGTGAGGTCATCATGAATTGGTCTAGGCCCTCCAATGTGATTGAAAAAAGGTGATTTTTAGACATAATTTAGTATTTGAGGAAGTTAATCCAAGATTTATATTTTATAATATTACCTTTTCAATCCATTATATCAAGGAGTAATAATTTTTCTTTGGGAAATAAACAATAAGATGCCTTTTTTGAGTTTAAACATATGATTATCAATGTTATAGTTTAGAATTTCCTAACTTGGATCATCCCTTTAAGGTGGAAAAAAGGGTAGTAAATATGTTATAGGACTATCATATTACAAATAGGTAAACCAATATGTTACCATTCATAATTATTTCATGGTAGAATTATAAATTATTATGCATTTGATAAATAATTGTATGCTCTAGTTTAATAAGTTAGGTAACAGAAGCACTATCTAATTGGTAACGAAACCATTATTATTATGGATCACCAAACTTTCCAATATTTTCAAGAAAAAACTAAAAGTCAACAAGGTAGACATTATAAATGGATGGGTTTATTAAAAATAATTTCATTTGGTCATTAACTATAATAAATACATGTCTAAGAAGTTAGAAAATATGTTCTTTATACCTCCTTTGATTTCATCCATGGGAACCATAACCCTTATTGAACCTTTTATGTATATATATATATATATATATATATATATATATATATATATATATAAATATATATATATATATACATATATATATACATACATATATATATACATATATATATATATACATATATATATATATACATATATATATATATACATATATATATACATATATATATATACATATATATATATACATATATATATATATATATACATATATATATATATACATATATATATATATACATATATATATATATATACATATATATATATACATATATATATATATACATATACATATACATATACATATATATATATATATATATATATATATATATATATATATATATGTAAAATTATATGAGTATGATGTATATTTTGAGAAAGAATTTATTCAATAAAAGAGGCACCAAGGTGTAAGTTTTGAACACAAGAGAGCTTACTTCTTCAATATAGGTTTCTCTATAAGATGGATAATAATTGTGTGCCTAAATGAGGAACAATTCAATTAATTAGAAAATAACAGACTTCAAGAGTTACATGACTCTTTGGATTTATAAATATGGTGAAAAATTTACAAAAGTATGTTTATTAGTAAAATATGTAAAATTATGTTTAGTTCATAAGAGTATGTGCATTGTGTAGTAAAAGGAACCCTAGTAAAAGGAAGTTGGGTTTATATATGTCATTACTAGTTCCTTCTAGGCCATATGAGATAATATATATTAATTTTTAGGCAATTTTCCTATGTCAAATATGGGACATGACTATTTTTTTTTATAGTTTTTGACTAGTTTAGCAAGATATGTATTATTTTTATTCACAAATATACCCTTAAAGGTAGTGATGCAACTGATTTATTTTTTATAATGTGTTGGTTCACTCTAGGTTTCTTAGTTTTATAATTTTAGATCAAGATTCAGGATTTTTTTCAAAAAATTAGACCAAATTTTGGGAGAATATGGATACTAAATTGAAATGATCTATCACTTTTAATCCACAAACTTATGGGTAGACCACAGTGATAAATAGAACCTTGCTATATAAATTGAGAGGGTACAATAATAAGCATCTTAAATGGGGATGGAAATTTAGTGTATATTCAACGTTCTTATAATTGGACCTTACAATATTAGATATCATTTTGATACTTTTTTTAGTTACTTACCTCCAAGTGAATTTTAATTTATTTTGAGATAGTTATGGAAAATAATTGTGAAATTAGATCTAGAAATACACAAGGCTAAAAATTTCATTAAAAAGATTCATAAAATTCACCTCCAAGTGCAATAGAGGTTGAAGGATTCAAAAGAAAAGTATAACAACAACATAACAAACATAGGATTGAGTATAATCTCAATTTTGGAGACAAGGTATGTTTGTACTTTAGTAGAGAAAGCTTCCAAGGTAAAACTAATGATCTTAAGCCTCTTAGATATGATCATTTTTAATTTTGGAGCAAGTTGTAAATAATGATTCAAATTTTTATTTTCCTTCTTATATAAAAATATATTCAATTTTCAATGTTGAGAACTTACATCTATTTGAGATTTATATGCTAGATGATGGTGAATGAGATCTATTATTTAATCCTATTAAAAACCTTTCTCTTGATGACTATATGAAATTGTAAAAGGACATTGTATTATAGAAGAAGGAAAGGAAAATGAAGAGAGGAATGTAATAAATATGGAAGGTTAGGTTACTATTTTAGCTACTCAATAATTTCAAATGGTTCTAAAGAAGATATGTGGAAGAAATTTCCTCGTATACTAAGTTCATACAAAATTTGGGGATAAAACACCTTTAATTGGGAAGGAATGATCCAAAATTTATATCTAGTATATTATCCATGTGAGCTAACTACTTCTAATATTCCCATCCATGTAATAAATGGTTATAATACACTTATTTAAGATCATTCTTGTAAAATAATTAGTTAGAAAGGTGAATTAAGAGTGTACAAATTTATAAGAAGTAATATAATTATCTAGACATTTTAGGATCATATTATTATTTTAACATATATATGAAACCATGAATTTTAATAAAAACCCATGAAAACATTATGCATTTTCAAAAAAATCTACACAAAGTCATGGGTTATCATAAGATCACATGATTTGAGTTCAAATAAGTAATGGTTAAAAACTTGGATTATTTTTTATATTTTATGTTTTAGTTCATCTCTTAAGAGATTTATGTACCTCTTATTAATAATTTTATGTAAAAATATTGGCCTTTAGGAGAGGAAAATAAATTCAATGGAAGTTGGTTTAAGTAGTGTAGTTGAAAGTTTTGAGTCCATGATTTAGTGTTTTATTATTCTCCTATGTAGTGTTATTTTTTAGGTGTGGTGAATTGTGTTTAAAGAGTTGTAATAAGTGCAAATAAATTTGAAATCATTTGGGTAGCTATGGATAGTAATTGTGTCCATGAAGGCTAATAGATGATAATAAACCTATACTTGAGAATGATAAATGGAATGAGGAAGAGTAATAACCTCACTCTAAATGAGTTTTCTCATCTTTATTTTCTCCATAATAATTTTACTTGTCATATTTTGCATATTTCTCCTTCTTGCACTATGTTTTAATTTACTTAATTTAGATAACTTAGTATTATTTTTATCCTAAAAAAATAAGGTATATGTTGTGACAAAATCATCCATTTATATATAAGATAAGAGTACCTCTTATCTTCTTATGATTTATGAGTAACCTAAAATCTAGCACTTAAATTCATGTGCTAATCCTTTAAAAGGGTCTGACCCAATTCAAATAATTGGCGTATAATAAATCTTCACCATTATATTTCATGAGATAATTTTTAGAGGCCCCATTTTTTATTAGTGTATCGCTCTTTAAATTCCATGATTTTCTCCTTTATTCAATCTCTTTTATATATTTAAAGTTATACTTGGTTTTTTAGGTACTAACATTTTGTTGGTAGAAGTTGATGTTGACATGGTAGGTCCTGTGTTCCCATAATCCCATGATTCATAAGATTGTGCCTCATCCATGACATGTAATCATATATTTCTTTAAAATCACTTTAATTGAGTTAATTTTTTTCCCCATAGATCTCATTGTCCCATACTACTTGAAAAAGTGTACAATCTAGGATCCCTTGTTCAATCACAGCCTACCAACTATCAATCCATACTCGTAGAGTCTCATGAGTATTACTCTTAAAACCTTATGATACTCAAAAAATTATAGAATATTGGGAACATGCATCTTATTAGATGAATTTGTGTGGTATCTAATAGTTATTAAAATGGTAGTAGGATAGTATTGTTGTGTCCAACATAACCCCTTATTTTGAGAAGTGAGGGACCCCTCTTTAAAGTTTCTCAAATTCAAGGTTCTCTAAGTTTTGATTTCTCCCTAATCAACATATTTATTTCTAAATCCTTGATATTATATTTTTTCCTAGTTTCGTCATGCATCCATTGTATTCATAATGGGATTTGATCTCTATTAGAGAACTCTGTGACTTATGAGTTTAAGCGTAGTTGAGTCTTTATTGTGCCCTAAGTAGAAAAATGCAAATTTACACTTAGAATATTTTTATTGTGCTAAATTTCTAATTTTTAGATCTAGACTTGTTTTAAAATTCCCAAAGTCTTAGTCTCCTAGATTTATAGTTTCCTAGAGTCTTATGTGATACCTTATAGAGCTATATTAGGGAGCACATGAGTTGTATTTGATTATATGTCTTCCCTTTGTACTTAGTCTCTTTTCATGGATTCTCATAGGTTGAGTAACCAAATTAAAAAGTGTCATGTGGTCCTAGATATTAGGATTCATTAGCCTCTTGACCTAATAGAAAATTTGGATCTTAGAGATCCCAAACAATCAAATCCTCCAAATGTCATAATGGTCAATCTCCAAGACCTGACAGAGATGTCAAATCTTGGGAGAGATTGACAAAATGAGATTATGATGGGTGTCCTTGGTGACTAGAGGTGCCTTAGCATGACCAATCAGTTCCTCTCATTATCATAATGGTCAATCTCCCAAACCTAATAGACATGTCAAATCTAGAGAGAGCCCTACCAAATGAAATAATTCCATATGGCCTTTATAGATATGTTAGTACCTAGGATATCCTAACAAACTATACCTTTCCATGTGGCATCTCTATATAGGTTGGTAGAGTAATATTGAGAAGCCCATAAGCAATTATAATAAGGTATATTTAGACTTGAGGGGATAATAAAAAGATGATAGCATCACTTCACTCTTCTATTTGGCTACTCTTACTCCTAAAAATGTAAAATAGAAGTATCAGGCCATGCTTAAGTGGTGTTGTAGTCAAGACCAATCAATGATGGACATGTGGTATAGGAAATAAGTTATCTCAGATGACACAAGGATGAAATGAATGTTTTCCTACCACAATCTTAGCATTAATGAAGTGGGGAACTAGGTCCTGGTGTCCTCGAAATTTCACACTTAGAAATTTTGGGTTACCCCTTTTTAAAAAATTTGTCTTTTATCTCATGTGAGTCAATTGTCCTTGTTAAAGCCCAATCCCCTAAATAAGACTTAGTCTTTAGTAGTTTTTGTTTTTGATTGCTTTCTTTTCCAAATTGCTTCAAATTACTTTAGAAGGTTGAAAATGTTTGCCTAAGGCCATCACTAAAAAATCCATTTACCCATATTTCCTAGAAGATTAAAAATCTAAGTGTTTGGACTCATTTCCAAGCCAACTTGGGTTCTCCAAGTTACTTTACTTATTGAAGAAAAATCAAGGTTTCCCCATAAACCTGAGTTGCACTACCTAGTTGAAACTAGAATTAAAGAATAACTTTACTTCACATCAAAAGTTAAGCAAAGTAGTCCCATGAATCCATAGAGAATTAATCTAGAGCAAATTGGGGTTTCAAAGTTACTTTACTTACACAAAGTTATAAGTAGAAGTAATGAAGGTTTACAAACCTGAAGTACTCACCAGTCAAGACCTTACTAGGATTATGAAGTTGCTTAACTTCAAAATCCAAATTAAGCAAAGTAGTCCAAGAAACACAAAAAAATACTAAGGACTTGCATGGCTATCCTTACACGTGTCACCTACTTATCATAAATACAAGGGTTAAAATAAATATCAAAATTTTCACCTCAATTTCCTACCTGGCTTTCAAGTTATTTGACTAAGTTGCTACCCCTATGAATTATGATTGACACTGTTTACACCTTTAGAGTGATTTTGGAGAAATTTCCTCTCAAGAAATTTGTATTCGAGGTATTTTAATTATTTCATTCTTGTTTTCCCCTTCTATTTATCATTTAAAATCATGTTTTTCCTACCATCAGGTTTGCATATGTTGTTTTAAGATTTCATTGTGTTTTTTTTTAACTTGTTTTTGGATGTCATTTTTACATGCTTAAGTGTTGTTTTAAACATTATCAAAACCCTCATAAACATTTTTCACAAAAAATATTAATCAAAATCCAAGAAATAAGAATATTCCTACAAGAAAAACCTAATTTTGACCTAACCTAACTGCTTGAGTTTTCCACAACTTGTTACTTACCCAAACAGCTGAACCCAAGTAACTAGTATTAAGGAATGTGAACCTCTCAAAAGCCCACTTACTTAGACTTCCCATTACTACTTGCTTACCTACAGCTATGATTACTCATTGTTTATACTTTGGGTTTTCCAACCAAATTTATTTGCCTTAACAAACCCAAAGTAACTTCCTAAGAGAAACCCAAACTCCTCATAACTTACTACTTACTTGGAGTCTTGAACTCAAGTAACTTGAAAATATAAGCCCAAAGTTATAATCTAAGAGAAACCCAAAATTGTCCATGCTTACTACTTGTTACTTTTTTTATTCTTGAATACTTAAGACTTGAGGATTATCTAGACCAACCTAGAGTTGTGATATCTTGTTACTTATTATGAGTTATTTGGAGTTTTCAAGGCTTTCTACTACTTGAGATCTAAATATTGATTAGAAGTGTTGTTTAAGACAACTTAACTATTTATTCAACCCTTTCTAAACTAGCAGGAGTAGTCAATAAGTGTTCAAGATCACTTATCAAGTTTTTATAGAGTTATTCAAAACAAAATGTTAGGATCAAAGGAAGAAGCAACTAAAGTAGAAGTACAAGAAAAACTTATTGAAGAAGTCCCTAAACTTTTTAGTTTACTTAATTTAGATAAATTAGTGTCATTTTTTTCCTTAAAAAGTAAGGTGTATTTTGTGACAAACTCATCCCATTTTATATAAGATAAGGGTACCCCTTAGCTTCTTATGATTTATGAGGAACCTAAAATCAAGTGCTTAAATTCATGTGTAAATCCTTTAAAAGGGTCTGACCTAATTCAAATAATTGGTGAATAATAAAGCTCCACCATTATATTTTCATGAGATAATTTTTAGAGGACCCATTTTTTATTAGTGTATCACTCTTTAAATTCCATGATTTTCTCTTTTAGTCAATCTCTTTTGTATATTTAAAGTTGTACTTGGTTTTTTAGGTACTAACATTTTGTTGGTAGAAGTTGATGTTGACATGGTAGGTCCTATGTTCCCATAGTCCCATGATTCATAATCTTGTGCCTTATCCATGACATGTAATCATATATTTATTTAAAAAACACTTTAATTGAGTTAATTTTTATTCCCCATAGATCTCATTGTCCCACACTACTTGAAAAAGGATACAATATGGGACCGCTTGTTCAATCATAGCCTACCAACTATCAATCCATACTCGTAGAGTCTCATGAGTCTCACTCTTAGAAACTTATGATACTCAACAAATTTTAAAAAATTGGGAACATGCCTATTATTAAATGAAGTTGTGTGGCATCCAATATTTATTAAAATGGTAGTAGGATAGTATTTTTGTGTCCAACACAACCCCTTATTTTGAGAAGTGGGTGACCCCTCTTTAAAGTTTCTCAAATTTGAAGTTCTATAAGTTTAGATCTCTCCCTAATCAACATATTTATTTTTTAATCCTTTAGTTTCTATTTTTCCCTAGTTTTTTCATGCATCCATTGTATTCATAATGGGATTTGATCTCTATTAGAGAACTTTGTGACTTTTGAGTTTAAGCACAATTGACTCTTTATTATACCCTAAGTAGAAAAATGCAACTTTATACTTAGAATATTTTTATTATGCTAAATTTATAATTTTTATATCTAGACTTATTTTGAATTTCCCAAAGTCTTAGTCTCCCAGAGTTGTAGTTTCCTAGAGTCCTATGTGGTACCTTATAGAGCTCCATCAAGGAACACATGAGTTATTTTTTATTATATGGCTTCCCTTTTTACTTAGTTTATTTTTATGTATTCTCATAGGTTGATTAACTAAATTAAAATGTGCCACATGGTTCTAGATATTAGGATTCATTAGCCTCCTAGACCTAATAGAAATTTTAGATCCTAAGAAAGCCCAAAAAATTAAATCCTCCAGATGTCATATGGTCAGTCTCCCAAACCTGATAGAGATGTCAAAGCTTGGGAGAGACTGACAAAATGATAAATTGATGTGTGTCCTTAGTGATTAGAGGTGTCATAGCCTAACCAATTAGATCCTCTCATTACCAAAATGGTTAGTCTTCTAAACCTTATAGAAGTGCCAGATCTAGAGAGAGCCCTACCAAATGAAATGATGCCACATGGCCCATTGTCAAAGCTATCCATCTCTTAGCCCTAACAAATATGTTATCACCTAAGATATCCTAAGAAAATATACCCTACCATGTGGCATTTATATATAGGTTGGTAGAGGAATCTTGAGAAGCCCATAAGTAGTCAAAGCAAGGTATATTTAGACTTAAGGGGATAATAAAAAGATGACATCATCACTTCACTCTTATAACTAGCTACTCTTACTCCTAAAAATGTAAAATATAAGTATTGGGTCGTGCCTAAGTGGTTTTGGAGTTAGGACCAATCAATGATGGACATGTGGCATAGGAAATAATTTGTCTCTGATGTCATGGAAATGAAATGAATGTTTTCTTACCATGCTCCTAGCATGAATGAAGTGGGGAACTAGGTCTTGGTGTACCAAAAATTTTACACTTATAAATTTTGGGTTAGGCCTTTTTAAAATTTTTGTCTTTTGTCTCATGTGAGTTAATTTTCCTTATTAAAACCCCATTCATTGAATAAGACTTAGTATTTATAAGTTTTTGTTTTTCATTACTTTCTTTTCTAAATTACTTCAAATTACTTTAGAAGGTTGAAAATGTTTGCCTAAGGCCATCACTAAAAAATTAATTTACCCATATTTCCCTGAGGATTAAAAATATAAGTGTTTGGGCTCATTTCCAATCCAAATAAAGTTCTCTAAGTCACTTTACTTATTGAATAAAAAGCAAGTCATCCCTGTAAACCCGAGTTGCACTACCCAATTCAAACTAGAATTAAAAATAACTTTACTTCACATCAAAAGTTTATCAAATTAGTCCCATAAATCTATAGAGAACTAATATAGAGTAAACCAAGGTTTAAAAGTTACTTTAATTACAAAAAGTTACAAGTAGAAGTAATGAAGATTTATGAACCTGAAGTACTCACCAGTCAAGACCTTATCAAGATTATAAAGTTACTTAACTTCAAAAACCAAATTAAGTGAAGTAGTCTAAGGACCCTGACAAAATTCTAAGGTATTTCATGGTCATCCTCACATGTGTCACCTAATTTTCATAAATATGGGGGTTAAAATAAATAGCATAAATTTTACCTCATTTCCTACCTAGCTTTCAAGTTATTTAACCAAGTTATTGTCCCTACAAATCTCAATTGATGTTGTTTACACCTTTGGAGTGATTTTAGAGCAATTTTATCTCGACCCATTTACATTCAAGGTATTTCAATTATTTATTTCTTGTTTTCCCCTTCCATTTCTCATTTAAAATTACATTTTTCCTACCAGTAGTTTGCATACACTGCTTTAAGATTTCACTATGTTTTTTTGTTTTGCTTATTTTTGGATGTCATTTTTACATGCTAAAGTGTTGTTTGAAATATTTTAAAAACCCTCATAAAAATTTATCACAATTAATATTAATCAAAATCCAAGAAATAAGAATATTCCTAAAAGAAAAACCTAATTGTTGACCTAGCCTAGTTTCTTAGGTTTTCCACAACTTGTTACTTTCCCAGACTCCCAAACCCAAGCAACTGGTATCAAAGAATCCAACCTCTCAAAATCCAACTTTCTTGTACTTCCCATTACTACCTACTTACCTAAAGTTATGATTATTCACTAATTCTACTTCAGGTTTTCCAACCCAAGTTACTTACCTTAACAAACCCAAAGTAACTACCCAAGAGAAACCTGAACTCCTCATAACTTACTACTTAGTCAGATTCTCAAACTTAAGTAACTTGATAAGATAAACCCAAAGTTATAATCTGAGAGAAAATCAAAGATGTCCATGCCTACTACTTGTTACTTGCTTGATTATTGAATACTTAATACTTGAGGATTATCTAGACGAACCCAGAGTTATGATATCTTGTTACTTATTATGAGTTACTTGGAGGTTTCAAGGCTTTCTACTGCTTGAGATCTAAATATTTCTTAGAAGTGTCATTTGAGACAATCACTTGACTCATTTCTTCAACCTTTAATAAACCAATAGGAATAAATAGGATTAAAGCAATGTAAAGTTGGAATCCATAACAATGTTGAAGATATTGCAGTTAAGTAGACATTGTTATATCTTAATTGCAACTGATTACTTTAGCAAATGGGTAGAAGTCATTCTTTTTAAGCATGCCACTTTGGAAGTATTATGTGATTTTATCAAAGAGAATATCATAGTAAGGTTTTGTGTTCCACACAAGATAGTAATAGATAATGCTTCCAACTTTTTTTTAGTGGAATTAACTAATTTTTTTATTCATATGGAATAGACCTAATCCATGTTTTAAATCACTATCCTCAGGGGAATGGTCAAGTTGAATCAAATAACAAAACTTGATGACTATTACTCATAATCTAGTGGATAATAATCAATGTACCTAGCATAAGAAGATATTTGATGCATTATGGGTTGACAAGATTACTCCAAAGAAAGCCATTTGTATGTCACATTTTCAACTGCTTTATGGAATAAACATTGAGATACCAATCACCATAGAATTTTTTGCTTTACAATTGTCTAATGCTATTGTAGATGCAAATTACCAAGATCTAATCGATAAAAGGATTATGTTTCTCATTGAAATAAAAGAGGTTAATACTCAAGTTGTTAACCAGTTGATTGATCATTAAATGAAAGAGAAGAGATATTTGATAAGAATGCTTGAGATAGATAGTTTGAAGTTGGTGACTTGGTCCTTCTATGGGATAAGCAAAATGAACAAAAAGGGAAGAATGGAAATTTTGACTCACTGTAGAAAGGGCCTTTCACTATAAATAAGATTGCTAGAAGAGATAGCTTCATCCTAGCTTATGAGGATGGAATTAAATTGTCATTGAATTTTAATGGGAAGCACTTGAATTTTTATAGGAACTAAGTAGTAGGGTAACCCTTTTATGTATATAAATAAGATCTTAGTTTTTCTTTTATTTTTATTTTCCTATTTGTTTATTTTTTTATTTTTCTTGATTGAGTTTTGCATAAATCCATACCCAATGGATAAGACTCAAAACTAGAGATATTGGGATCTCATCTTTGTTTCATTCTTCTTGATAAAAACAAAGATGTTCTTAGCAAAGCCAACTAGTGTCTCAAAAATTTCACACTTAGAAATTTTGGGATACCCCTTTTTAAAGATTTTGTCTTTTGTCTCATGTGAGTTAGTTGTCCTTGTTAAAACCTATTAGTCTTTTAGTTTTTGGTTTTGTTTTTGATTACTTTCTTTTCCAAATTGATTCAAATTTCTCTAGAAGGTTCAAAATGTCTACCTAAGGCCATCACTAAAAAATCCATTTACCCATGTTTCCTAGAGGATTAAAAAGCTAAGTGTTTCAGTTCAATTCCAAGCTAACTCAATTTCTCCAAGTTACTTATTGAATAAAAAACAAGTCATCCTCCTAAACCTGAGTTGCACTGCCTAGTTCAAACCATAATTAAAGAATAACTTTATTTCACATATAAAGTTAAGAAAAGTAGTCCCATGAATCCATAAAGCACTAATCTAGAGAAAACTAGCGTTTCAAAGTTACTTTACTTACACAAAGTTAAAATTATAAGTAATGAAGGTTTATGAACCCGAAGTACTCACCATTCAAGACCTTATCAGGATTATGAAGTTGCTTTACTTCAAAATCCAAAATAAGCAAAGCAGTCCAAAAAACTTGACAAAATGCTAAGGGCTTACATGGATATCCTCACATGTTTCACATACTTGTCATAAATTTAGGGGTTAAAATAAAATAATAGAAATTCCACCTCATTTCCTACCAAGCTTTCAAGTTATTTGACCAAGTTGTTGCCCCTATGAATCTTGATCGACATCGTTTGCACCTTTGGAGTGATTTTGGAGCAATTTCTTCTCAACCCATTTGCATTCAAGGTATTTCAATTATTTTATTCTTGTTTTCCCCTTCCATTTCTCATTTAAAATTGAGTTTTTAATACTAGTAGGTTTGCATACATCACTTTAAGCTTTCACTATGTTTTCTTATTTTGTTTATTTTTAGATGTCATTTTTACATGCTTAAGTGTTGTTTGAAAATTGTCAAAACCCTCATAAATATTTAGCACAAAAAATATTAATCAAAATCCCAAAAATAAGAATATTCCTACAAGAAAAACTTAACTATTGACTTAGCCTAACTGCTCAAGTTTTCCATAACTTGTTACTTGCCCAAACTCTCAATCCCAAGTAACTGGTATCAAGGAATCCAAACCTCTCAAAATCCCACTTGCTCAAACATCCCATCACTACCTGCTTACCTAGAGTTATGATTACTCACTACTTCTACTTTGGGTTTTCCAACACAAGTTACTTACCTTAACAAACCTGAAGTAACTACCCAGGAGAAACCCAGACTCCTCATAACTTACTACTTCTACTAATTCCTTAGAGTCTCAAACTCAAGTAACTTACTAAGATAAACTTGAAATTAAAAATATAAGAGAAACCCAAAGTTGTCCATGCCTACTACTTATTACTCGCTCAATTCTTGAATACTTAAGACTTGAGGATTATCTAGACCAAACTAGAGTTGTGATATCCTGTTACTTATTATGAGTTACTTCAAGTTTTCAAGGATTTATACTACTTGAGATCTAAATATTACTTATAAGTGTTGTTTGAGACAATAACTTAACTCATTTATTCAACCTTTTCTAAACCCTCAGGAGCAGTCACTAAGTGTTTAAGAGGACTTATCAAGTTTTTCCAAAATTAGCCAAAAAAAATATTATGATCAGAGGAAGAAGCAACTAAAGTAGAAATTTAAAAAAACCCTTATTGAATAAGTCCATGAACTTACACTTGAGGAAATACCATGGCCAAGTAGGAAAGGTATGGAAAAATCAAAGAAAGTTGTGAGATCAAAGGAACCAAAGATGAATTATGAGTACAAAGGGTACCCTATTGAATCTTGTATTACTATCAAGTTGATTGAAATAAGTGATACAGATGTGGGACATGTGTCTATAACTGAGTTTTCAGAGAGATCTAAAGCTATATCCAAAATTCCACTTATGTAATAAATGACCAATAGTGGGATCCTACAAGCTATAGCTTTCCCAAGTTATGCATAACTTCCTGAGTTTATCTTGGAGTGTGTTAAATATTATGATTCTCTTACTAGGACATTAAAAGACACTATTGTTAATTTGGTGATAAGGTTAGATGTTCAATACTTTAACTATGAATATCCCAACAACATCTAAAGTGCTCAATGTAATAATGGAAAAAGATAAAACTCAATGTGAGAATAAGATAACAGATTACATCAAGATAATGAACACTAACTATCTAAAGAAGGTGAAATAGCATTCAAGGTTTCCAAAGAAAATAATAAGGTCTAACCTGGGTCATAAATTTGGTGACATCACATAATTTCTATGTAGAATAAATGGATAAAATAATGCCAATTGATTTTCAACCTTGATGTATGCATACATCAGAGTCATTGATGTCAACAAGAGTTATGTTATGATTGAGTCAATTGGTTCTTTCAGAATACTTTAAAAATTATAAGAGGGTAAATGATGGATTCTTTTATGAAATCATTTGTAAGTTAAATGTGGATTTGAAACTCAAGAGAGTATATGATGCAACATGGGAAATAGTTTCCCAATTTGGAGCATTTTCATTTAGTTCTTAAACTTCACATGCATTAGAGTTAGTAGTTTTTTAGGCACACCAGTCAAATTTCCAAGGTATCCCAGTGTCAAATGGATTCTTATGGAGTTGAGTAGGCAACTATTTGAGTGGCATGATTTACAATTAAAGGTTTACCATTCCTCTGTCAATTTTCTAATTATTTTTTGGTCATTATCATTTTCCTAGCATTTATAAATCAAATAATGTGCAAATAAAAATATACCACAACTACAATCAAACCCATTTTGAAGCTATAGAAAATTTTGATTATAGAGGCATATCTAAAAATATAATTTCTCTTGAGTATATGCATATTCCTACACTTGAAGACTTTTGGATTGATTGTAGAGATGAGTTTGATGTGAGAAGAAGAGACAATAGTAGATGGAATATTGAGTAGATTTTTGCTTTTGATTTAGTAACAATTCTAGATGACATGGAGGATGTTGGAATTGTAACTAGTGATGCCTACCATGAAACAAGAGGGGATAACGCTCCACTTCTGAAGATTGTTTTCACTAAAGATCAAATTAAAACTATTGCTGACAAAACTTATATGGTCATTTCTATGACTTCAACATGGATCCTAAATAAGGGATATTGTATTAAGGAATTAAAGACTGAAACTACTAGAATAAGTTAGAAGAGGAAGATAATTCAAGGAGAAAGTAGCCAAGAGCCAAACAAGAAATTGAATTTGAAGAGAAATGTTGATGACACCTAATCTATGGTAAAAGATAAAGAAATAATTTAGCCAATTATTGTAGAGATGATTAGAAAGAGAGTTAGTCAATAATTAGTCAAGAAATCATGAAAAATTCAATAAAGACATAATAAAACTTAACCTATCTATACATGCAATAATTACAAAAGATATCAAGAAATAATTAAAAGAAAACAATATTGATTACCTTCCCAAGTGGTTTCACCATACAAGTGAAGCTCAAAAGCATGTTCTCCCTTGATCAAGAGTTCTTGTCTTTGTCAACAATGGTGGTAACTCCTCCAATGTCTCAATAATTCTTTACATAACCTAGGCTCAAAGTAGATGAAATCTCTAATCTAGCCTATCAAATGAAGCTTACTAATGAAACATAATGATCAACATAAAGGGTTGTGGAGATAATTTGACATTATAACATTGCACAAATCATGATTAAAAATGACTTTCATGGCTCTCCTATTTATAGATTTTTAAAATTCTCTAGGATCAACCATGACCGTCTATCTCAAGATTAAGATGTGTGGCCATGAATTTATCAAATTATCTAATTAAATCCATAAATATCCCTCATAAATATTTGGGATAGAGGAGCATTAAAGAGGCATGGAGGGTTTTAATGATGTATGGGAGACCCATAATCTTGATATTTTATGCATTTATGGCTTATAGATGCCATCCCATATGATGATGTCATTGAGTGAGGTAGATATCAACAATCAATATTCAATAATGAGATATTCAATAAGTTCTATGGAATTCTTACTTAAGCTCTTAATTTGGATTAATTAGCTTAAATAATTTTAATCAATTTTAGTGCAATTCTTTGGAAATTGGTGCATAATTAATCAAAATGGTGAAAAAGTCATATTATTGGGTCATAACTTGACTGGAGAAGAATTAGAAGGTGATGATAGATGCATACAGACTATGTTCCTATTTAGGATGTTGCTAACATAAAATAATAAAGGTACGTGATGTGTATTGATGAATTACAAGAAAAGAGTGATCCAGAGCACAAAAAGTTGAAATCATCATTTTGACTCAAAATTAATTGATCAAATTTAGGTATCTTATAAAATGCATTTCCCTATTTAAAGATACATTAGCCTAAACTAGCACTTGTAAATGACAAGCTCAAACCATTTAGCATGTTTTAATTATTTTGACCTAAAATGTGTATTTGAGTGTAATTCAAGTAAGATTGATAATTTTAATGCAAATGGTGTTAGGAATTAGATGTCTATAATTTTCCCCTATTTGAGAAGGCATAATGAGACATTCAAGAAAAGAAACATCTTTTCAAAGAAAAGAGTTGTCAAGAAGAAATTGGAATAGACCCATGATGCCCCCTTGAGAGGACAACTAGGATGAAAGAGAAGGATGGACACTCAAAAAGAGAGATAAAGTGAGAGATTAACCCATGGAATAAATCACATCTAGATGAGCTAATTCTTTCATGCATGATTACCATTAATGATCAAAATATAATCAGAAGTATAAAAGGCCCCATAGATAGGGGAAATGGGAAAGATAAAATCCATAAATGTAAGAGACATACTTTAAATGTACCCAATTTGAGAGTACAAGATGTGCACTTAAGGCATTGATCAATCTTGAGACAAGTTACACACTATAATATTGCCATCATGGGAATTAGTGTGGAGAGCTTGGAATTAGAGGAATAGGAGAACATGGTCTCTAAAGATAAGATAATAAGAAGTTATCTAGTAGAGAAAATATGATCATGATGAAATAGTTGTGCCCCAATAAAGCTAATATTGATCATTGATTAAAAAAATAATAATGGTTTACCCCTGTAGATCTGATTTGATTCTGACATTGTTTAGATGTTGTGTCCCAACATGTGCAATTGGAAATCAAAATATCTCAAAGATTACAAAGAGAGTTAGTAAAGCATTAGTCAATAAATCATGAAAAATTCATTAAAGACATAACAAAACTTATCCTATCTATTCATGTGAGAATTACAAAAGATAGCAAGAAACAATTGAAAGAAAGCAATATCGATTACCTTCCCAAGTGGATTCACCATACAAGTGTGGCTCAAAAGCATGTTCTCCCTTGATAAAGAGTTTTTATATTTTTTGAAAATGGTGGTAACTCCTCCAATGTCTCAAGAATTCTTTGCATAACCTAGGCTCAAAGTAGATGAAATCTCCAATCTAGTCTATCAAATGAAGCTTGCTAATGAAACACAATGATCAACACAAAGGGTTGTGGAGATAATTTAACATTATAAAATTACAAAAATCAAGCTTAAAATGATATTCATGGATCTTGTATTTATAAATTTTTAAAATGGTCCAAGATCAACCATGACCATCCATCTCAAGATTGAGATGTGTGACCATGAATTAATCCAATTATGTAATTAAATCCATAAATATCCCTCATAAATATTTGATATAGAGGGGAATTTAAGAGGTATGGAGGGTCTTAATGAGACATGAAAGACCCATAATATTTATATTTGATGCATTTATGGCTTATGGATGCCATGCCATATGATGATGTCACTGAGTGATGTAGATATCAACAATCAATTTTCAATTATGAGATATTCAATAATTTTCATTGAATTCTTACTTAAGTTCTTGTTAGTGTAGGATATTACTTTCCTTGTATTTATTATTATGGATTATTTATAAACTTGTATTTAGATTGTTTAGGTATTATTTTGAGGCCACTTAGGTATCATAAATGAGGTAATTAAGATGAACATACACATGGGAAAATTATATTCAAATTGGTGGGTAAAGATACCCTTACCCACTAATATTGACATATAAAGCACACAAACCATTTAGCAAAAGTCTTGTGTTTACATTTCCAAATGTCTTGGATCTATGCCTCTATTGTACATATAAATACACCTCTCATATAAGCTATTTTTTAATGAGTTATAAATGAAATATTATTATAATTCTTCTCTATTTTGATTTTAGTCTCAATAATGGAGTTGTGGTTTGCATTTCTAGTTCGTGTGTTTGATTCTATCAGTTGGATCTTAGATAATTATGTCATAGTATCAAATCTCTTTTCTAGTAATGAACATCATTTTGTTGTTAATTTCTTGAAATTTTGAGTAGTTTTTTGAGTTTTTATTCTAACTAAGATTGTAAAGAAGAAACATGTAGATCTATGTGTATCATCTACAGTCCTTTCTTCTCTAATTGGTGAACTTCATTAGTATTTGCAATTATTTCAATTGTATTAGATATATAAGTAACCTTTTGTAGATTTGAAAGGAAGATTCAAATTGGTTGGACAAAATACTAAATCATTTTTGGATAAGGAGGCAAGATTTACAAATTATTTTTGTAAATCTATTTTTTAATTAAAAATGACTGTTATTTTGCCAACTATGAAAAAGGTAGATAATTGCTCAGAAAAATTTCTAGGTTTTGTGTGCCTTGGATTCCTCTTTCTAGATCATTTTTAAATTCATAATTTTATTAAGAATTGTAAAATTTATCATAGTTTTACTAACTATGATACAATTTAGGAAAAAAAATTATATTTTGATGATGGAGAAAATTTAAGGAGTTTTTTTTTAATTTTTTTAATAAAAACAATATTGTTGTGAGAAATAATATTTTAAGGAGTTATTTATCATTTTTTTGTAACACTTTATTTCATGAAGATGAAGGGTGAGGTCTAGTTTTGGTAGGTAGTCAAATCCCCTAATAAGTAAAACAAAATTTATTTTCCTTTGCTTAACTCACAATTTAACACTCTTGTTCTCCTTATGGACATTTTTTTGGTTGATCCTAACATCTATTTTTTGTGATCTTGCACTGTCACTTATGTAATCATTACATAGATTGCTCATTTGTAGATGCATTCTCGACTGAGTTTGACATCCATTTTTATGAGCATGCATTTTTATTTGCGCCTTTGATGCAAAGATTTCACTCATTTCTATGTCAATCACTTTGTTATTATGTGTATTGTGTGATAGTAAATACTACATTGTAATGTGCATTTAATAACTTTGGATAGTCACCTTGTTACTATGTGTATTATGTGATGGTGAATACTACATTAAATCATGTAATTTAACAACATCAGCTATATAATTATGGTTTATTATGTGGATTTGCACCTATAATTCATTGTATTTGAGTGAAAATCTACTGTGTAGTATCTTATTTATAGTGTATGCCTCATATGTCCTTGGTACATGAGTTGAAACCTCAAGAATCAACTTTATACTCATGTTTACCACTATCTTTGGCCCTGCATGATATCTTAAGATTTGATGGGCTTTATTGTGAAAAAAAATTGGTGCCCATTGTATATGCACTAAAATGTTGATTGTATACACACTAAAACATAAAGTACCAATTGTATGTGCACTAAAGTGTTGATTGTATATGCACTAAAACATAAAGTTCCAAACCTTTGTAATTAGAGGCATTCTTTTTGATAGTTTCAGGGGGTTGTTAAGTGCCTTGCCTTATCTATTGCTCATTAAGTTTCTACTTGCACTACATTATGGATCACAATTTAGTTCCATTTCTCACTCCATTTAATTATCATGACTAGAAAACTAAAGTGTAATTTTTTCTAAGAAGCAGAGGTTTACACAGGATAACCATGAATATGGAAACTAAACTGGAACTTGGTGCAGATAAAATTAAGTGGTATAATAGGTGTGATAGAGCATATGGTCTTTTATGTTTATCTATTTTTCCTAACTTACTCTTTCACATTAAATATACTAAATCACCACATGAGATTTGGAACACTTTGAAACAACTCTTTGGGAATCAAGATGTAATGAGGGGTCATGAGCTAGAGAATGAGCTCATTAGTTTGAGTCTAGGTAATTTTGACACTATAGAAGACTTTTTCATCAAACTTAAATAACTTAGGTTGAAATTAAAATTGTGTGGTATAGAGAAAAAAGATGAAAAATTGATCCTCTCTATTCTTTCCAAATTAGGTCCTAACTACTTAATTTTTGTCTCTACCTTTCATGTTTTAAAATGTACCCTAAGACCTGCATGGAGTATGCCATCCTTAGATGATTTTACCAAATAAATAACTAGGGATCAAGACAAACTCATCCAAATGGGTACATTGAAGTCCTCCAAATCACATGCTTTGTTGAGTCATGACAAACCAAAGACTTCAATAAATAAGGAGAAGAAATAAAACAAGAAGGACCAAGAGAAATGAAAAGGTTAAAAATTAGATACTAAGCGAAAATTATCATATGATTCCTCCTCTTTAGGTGGGAAATCCAAGAAAGAGAGGATCACATTTGCCTATTGTAAGAGAACTGGGCATGATGAAACAAAATATATGAAAAACTAGATTGGTCATTTAACAAAAATGCTTGAGAAAAATAACATCAATGTACCTAATATAGTCAAATCAACCTCATCAGCATAGGATTCTTCTAAGTCAAAAGAAAATAGTAAGGGAAAAGGTAAGGGAAAGGCCCTTATTTTAGTAGCATCTCAGCCATCCATATGGGTGATTCATTATGGTGCCTCACATCACATGACTTATTCACGAGACTTGTTCTCATCCTTAGAGCCATGTTCTATGCTATCTATTCTAATAGGTGATGATACTTCTATTGAAATTTGTGGGAGAGGATCTATTGAATTTAATGATGGAACATTTGAAAATTTCTTATGTGCTCCATCACTATCAACTAATATCCTATCTATTTATCAAATCACCCACATTGGATCAGGGAAGAAATTTGAGTTTACTCCAAATTCTATTGTCATTAAGGAGTTACATAGTAATAATATAGTTTCCATTGGGAAAGAAAATCACCAATCAAGGTTGTACACCTTCTCAAATTTTTCTCTTGATTACCCTTCTAATACATTACTCACTCATTCTGATGGAGTGAGAAAACTATGGCATGATCGATTTGGCCATCTAAACTATCACTACTTGGAACAACTCAATCAACAAGATATGGTAATAGTTTTGCTTCATGTTCATTTTTTTATGGTGTTTATGAAGGTTACATGCTTGGTAAACATCTCAAATAGAAATATGACAAAGGCAAATCATGGAGAGCTCTTGAAATCTTTGAGCTAATTCATAGTGATGTTTTTGGACCATTTCCAAAGCCTTCATTCAACAAGGCTAGGTACATGATTACCTTCATAGATGAATTCTCTAGGTATACTTGGGTGTATTTTATTTAATAAAAGTCTAAGGTCTTTGACCATTTTAAGGATTTCAAAGCTCTTTTTGAGAAACAGTCAAGGGAAACCATTAGAATTTTGTGCACTGATAATGGTGGTGAGTATGTTAATCATCACTTTGATCAGTTCTATAGTTCAAAAGGGATTGATCTAAAATGAATAGTTCTATATAGTCCTCAGTATAATGGTGTTGTAGAATTTAAGAATAGATATTTGAAGGAAATGGCAAACTGTGTGATACACTCCAAATCACTTACACCATAATATTAGGCAAAAGCCATTAATTGTGCTTGTTATATCCAAAATTGTGTTCCTCATAAAGCATTGAAAGGAATCACTCCTTTTAAAGCTTGGAGAAATCAAAAACCTAAAGTTAATCACTTTAAATTATTTGGATCTCTAGTTATGGCCCGTATTCCTAAGAAAAAAATGTAAGGTCATGGAACATCAGAGTAGGACTTGTATATTTGTTGGGTATGTAAAAGGTGTTAAAAGATATAGGCTTCTTCATCCTACCACACATGAGTAGTTCATTGATATGAGTGTACACTTTTAAGAGGGTCCATCAAACTCCACACACAACACTTTTCCCTCCTTTTTAGACTCTCTGGGATATGATGATAGTTCAGATGATTCAGATCATCCAAATCAAATACTTATTGATAAAGATTCTTCTTATAGTTTAGATGATGAGGATAGTGACATAGATTCACCTTATTCCATTAACAATCACATTTATGAAGTTGAATAATCTCCCCTTGATTCTCTAATTTTATTTCATCTTTGGGCTAGATAGACTCTATAGAGTGTAGGTGATTGGGTTGGGAATCCATCAGATGTCAGATGGACTCATTCACAATTTTAGGGTGTTCTACATGTTTTCATTACTTATGATTTTGATCCACAATCATTTCATGAGGCATCTAGCATTCTTTAGTGGGATACAATTATGCATGAAGACTATAGTTATTTAATTAGGAACCACACTTGGGATTTAATACTACTTCCTAAGGGAAAGAAACTTGTTTGATATAGGTGGATCTATCAAATAAAATTGTTAGTAGATGGGTCAGTGGATAAGTTCAAAGCATGATTGGTAGCAAAAGGATTTTCACAAGTTCCTGGCATAAACTGTATTGAAACATTTACTCCAGTCACTAAAATGAACTCTATTCAACTCACACTTTCCTTTTCCACATCTTATTATTGGGATGTTCATTAGATGGATGTGAAGAGTGCATTTCTTCATGGTGACCTTGAGGAGGAGATATATATGGATAACTACAAGGTTTTGTGTAAGATTCTTCCTTAGTTTATAAACTTTAAAAATCTATTTATGGCATTAAATAAACCCCTCAAGCTTGGTATGCCAAGATGGATTCATTTATTCTCACAGTTGGGTTCACTAGATACAATTCTAATCTAAATGTCTACATTTTGCGGTAAGATAATTCACTCTTGATTTTGGTTCTATATGTGGATGACCTATTGATGATAGAGAGTTATTCATCCTCTATTACAATAGTGAAAATTACTTTGCATGATAGATTCTCTATGACTAATTTTGGTTTATTACATTATTTCCTTGGTATTGAGATTTAACAATTTAACTTAGGGATTACCATTGCACAATCTAAGTATGCTCTTGATTTTCTTGCATGATTTCACATGGATGGTTATAAGCCAGCTCTAACTCCGTTTATTTCTAGAGTTAAACTTGAGGTTGAGTGTTTTTCTCTATTGGTTTATGCTACCTTGTATCGACAACTAGTTGGCAGCCTCATCTATCTAACTCACACTAGACTTGATATTTCATATGTAGTAGGAATGGTCTCTAGGTTTATGTAGAAACCACATGAGTTACATTGAAGAGTAGCCAAATATATTCTCCATTATATTTAGGGTACTCATAGTTTTAGGATTCATTATGGAGCAGGCATTGATATTGACTTGATTAGATACAAAGATTCAGATTAGGCTAGCGATATTGAACATCACAAGTCCACTTTAGGATATAGTTTCTCACTTGGTTTAGGACCAATTAGTTGGTCTAGAAAGAAGTAGAATGATATTGATTTATCATCTATTGATGTTGAATACAAAGGGGCTATCAATGCTACTACTAAAGCTATTTGGCTTCAAGGGATTCTTACTGAGTTTGGTATATAGTTCAAGTGACCCACAATCATCTTTTGTGATAACCAAAGCACCATTTAGATCTATAAGAATCTATTCCAACATCAATGGACCAAACACATCAAGATTCATATGTACTTAATTTAGGATCTCATTCATGAGCAGGTCATTGATCTCAAATTTTGCTAGACTATAGAGCAGATAGTTGATAACTTTACCAAAACCTTCACTGAGAGTAAGTATATTCACTTGCATGCTCTTCTGTGGTATGGGTTGCATCAAGATCATCTTCAAGGGGGGCCTTCTAGTCCTCTTCTTATTTTCTCTCTTTTTGGGGGGGACTTTTTTTCCTATGGGTTTTTTCCTTTTCCTCCACTTTGTGAGAGTTGATTTGTACTTGGGTACCTTATTAGGCCATGTTTTCAGGACCTAATTTTATTTTCCCACCTAAGCTATGCTTATTGGGGTTATTAGTGTAGGATATTATTTTCCTTGTATTTATTATTATGGATTATTCCTACACTTATATTTATCTTGCTTAAGTGTTATTTTGAGGTCACTTAGGTGTCAAAAATGAGGTAATTAAAGTGCACATACACATGGAAAAATTATAGTCAAATTGGTGGGTAAAGATACCCTTACCCACTAATATTGACATACGGACCACACAAACCATTTGGCAAAAGTCTTGTGTTCACATTGCCAAATGTCTTGGCTCTATGCCTCCATTGTACCTATAAATACACCTCTCATCTAAGCTATTTTTTAATAAGTTATGAATTCAATGTTATTATAATTCTACTCTATTTTTATTTCAATCTCAACAACAAATTTCTCCTTTTATTTGATTTGCATTTTTAGTTCGTGTGTTCAATTCTATCAGTTAGATCTTGGATAATTTTGTCAGCTCTTAATTTAGATTAATCGGCTTAAACAAGGTTAATCAAGTTTAGTGCAATTCTTTGGAAATTGGTGCACAATTAATCAAAATGGTTAGAAAGTAATATTATTGGGTCATAATTTGACTAGATAAAAATTAGAAGTTGATGTTAGATGCATACAGACCATGTCCCTATTTAGGATGTTACCGACATAAAATAATAAATGTACATGACGTGTATTGACAAATTAGAAGAAAAGAGTGATCCAAAGCATAAAAAAGCCAAATGATCATTTTGAATCAAAATGAATTGATCAAAGCTAGGTATCTCATAAAATACATTACCCCATTTAGGGATACATTAGCCTAAACTAACACTTGTAAATGACAAGCTCAAACCATTTAGTACATTTTAATGATTTTAACCTAAAATGTGCATTTGAGTGCAATTCAAGTAATATTGATAATTTTGAAACAAATTGTATTAGTAATTGGATGTCTACATTTTTCCCCTATTTGAGAAGGCATATCAAGACATTCAGGCAAAGTAAAATATTTTCAAAGAAAAGAGTTGTCAAGAACAAATTGGAATAGACCCATGATGCCCCCTCAAGAGGACATACTAGGATGAAAGAGAAGGATGGAATCTCGAAAAGAGATAAAAAGTGATAGATTAACCCATGGAATAAATCACATCTAGATGAGCTATTATTTGTACATGTGATTACCATCAATGATCAAAATATAATCAGAAGTATAATAGGCCCCAAAGATGGGGGAATGAGAAAGATACAATTCATAAATGTAAGAGACACATTTTAAATGTACCCAATTTAAGAGTACAAGTTGTGAATTTAAGGCATTAATCAATCCCAAGACAAGTTGCACACTAGAATATTTCCATCATGGGCCTTAGTGTGGAGAGCCTAGAATTAGAGGAATAAGAGAACATGGTCTCCAAAGATAAGATAATAAGAAGTGCCCTAGTAGAGAAAATATGATCATGATAAGATAGTTGTGCCCTAATAGGGCTAATATTGATCATTAATAAAGAATAAACATGGTTTGCCCCTATAGATTTGGTTTGATTTTGATATTGTTCAAATGTTGTTCCCTAGCATGGGCAATTATCAAGCAAAATAGCTCAAGGATATAACCCAAAATATAGGTTAAAATGAGTAGGCATAAACATACATGCAATGGTAGAATGGCTTAAAAAGCCATATAAAACCAAGAATATGAGAATACATAAAGTGATGAAAGAGATGAAAATAAGATTGAAAGATAGATGAGCTTACCTTAATAGAAATTAAGCATTACCTACATAGTCTAGTAATACCTCAAGTTGATGTAGTTCTAAATAATAAGTGGGATAGAATGGAATGAGTGATGAAGAAAAATGACCAAAGTTTGATTAGACACATGATGTATGTGAAGAGATGCACATTTAAGCATAGAGTAAAATTACTAAAATGCATAGTACCTAGATGCCTATTTTTCATATTTTGAGCCTATATTATGCAAAATGTTCTTGAGAATCATTCATCAGAACTATGTTGACGTTAAGACATGGAATATGAGTAGAAAAGTGATTTATATAGCAAAATAAATTAGGCATCATAAGTATGAATAAATTAGAATGACATAATATTCCAATTGCACTAATTTGATTCAAATGTGAATACCTATAACTAAGGATAATGGTAAAATAATGACCAAAACTAGAGTTACAACTATTTACATTCAAATGAAAAAAGCAAAGACAAAGAAAAAGATAAACAAGACATCTTAACAACATGAGATCAAGATATGAATAATCAAGATCTATGTGGATCATCAATATGTATTTGGAAAATTAAAAAAATAAGCAAGACCAAACAAGAAAATAAAAGACCAGACAACAAACAAAAATCAAATAAACACACACAAAATGTTTTTGAGATTTTTTTTTTTGGAATTTTCTAAGTATCTCAAATTGATTGAGGATTAAGAGATACAAAATGGTCAAGCTCATAACATGGTGAGAGAGTGCCAACTTAAAAATCTCTCCATACAGTGAGAGCATATGATAAGAGGGATTGAGTTGACCTTGAAATGAATCAAGCATGACTTATATAACCCTAAAATAATCCTAAGCCACAATAATTTTTCCCACATAAAAGGTAGTGAAAAACTGATCAGGCCATAATAAGTTCACAAATAAAGGTGAATCATAAGATAAATGATAATAGTAATGACCAGATGATATGAAAATACATGATAAAAAGGTGTTGTACCTAATTTACCCATAGGTATATATAATTAGTAAATAATGTCATAATATTTATTTGCCCAAAGGCAATTATAATCAAGGGTAACAAAACAATATTGACTTGCCCATAGGTGATTAGAATCAGTGATACCAGATAAGATAATAAAAGAAATATAACTTGCTAGATCAAATATCACACTACGTTCATAGACTATCATTCAACATTGAATTCAAAAAAAAATTGAAACTAGATCAAAATCCCCCTACAAAAAGTGTAGGATGAACCAAAGGAACCAAGATCAAAATGGGATAAGTAGGATGGCTAAAAACAAGACTTGGTCAATAGTAAAGAAATGGTTTAATGAAATGATCTAAAGATAATTGGCTACAGTGGCAACAAAGTTTTCCCCAAGTGATGATTAGCTTTTAATTGCTCAAAAAATGGTGAGAGCATTACTTAGGTTGCTCACAAAATGGTGAGAATGTGTAAACTTAACAATTTCTCAAAAAATGGTGAGAGCATTCAAACTTAACAATTGGTCCCAAAATAGTGAGAGAATAGAAAATGGGTGATTGAGGTTACCTCAATAGTAATTGAGCACTACCTACATAGTCCTGAAGGACCTCAAGTCAATGTAGTTCAAATAACATGATAAATGGAACACAATGGTATAATAATGGCTAAAAGGGGTCTATATGGTTTCCCCTAAGAAATGAGGTATGGTAATGGTAAATGGTAATTGGAAAAGTGAAAAATGGTTTTGTTGCTCTTGTTGATATGGAGATGCACATCCTAGTCAATATGTGATACAATAGAAATGGTCAATTACAAATTTGATATGCAATTCCCTTTCAATAAAGTTGCTCTGTTAAGAACATGTTACCAATCTAAACTTGAATAATGCTATTGTGATCCCTGTTGGTAATCAATTCTACTTCCCTCAAATGTCAAGACAAGATATCCTTCTAGCCTTGACAAAGCAAAGTGCTACCAGTGATAGATGATATAAGTGGGTAATGAATGGGTGGATGATAATGGAATGTATAATAAATGGGAAAAAAATGAAGATCAGGACTTTCAGTCATACATAATGTTGTTGATGTTGGATTCAACATAATTTTGGATGTGGTAGGGCTGAAGACCTTTGAATATGCTCTTGATATGACCACCAAATTATTCTTTTACTTGATCTTGAGAGTAGATACCATCTAATTATATTGTAGATTGGAAGTTATTTTTATTTGATCTTGAATAATATCTTCAGTAAATAGTGAAGAACTTTTGTGCTCAGTTATTGGTGCCTCAATGAGGTACTTACCAATGAATTTGTTTTGATAATTGCATAGCACCTCCAAAAGGTTTCAAAAAGAGATGCTAACATTTGACTTTGATTGTCTTCTAGTTCCTACAAAAAGGTTTCACTAAATGATGTTGAGTTTGATCTTTACTTATCTCCTAGTGCCTCTAAAAAGGTTTCATTAAGATATTGTTCTTTTTCTAAATGAATGGGTTCTTCATCCTATTGATATTCTATAAATGGCATATCACCATGGATGTAGGTCAATAAAGTGTGATTTTTTCGATCTTAATCGATGTTTGTGGGAGGTGGAATGTCAATATAATGGCTATATTGGGTGGTAATAATAGTGGGATGATGAAAGGTAGCACAATCCTCATAGAATATACTAGGAGAACTTGCGTCGATGCTGAAGTAATCATCCTCAAAAACCATAGAAGGATCTCAAATATATTCAAATTGATCTGCTAGATAATTATAACCAATGTTGTAATAAACACAACTATACTATATTTTTTAATCTAATTCCAAAGCAAAGGACTCTAAATCCAATGTCGTAACTTATGTTGATTCTATTTTGATGTTAAATCCAATGTTGGTTCAAAAATGGAACCTGACTCTAATTCTAATTCTTCATTTGATATGGTTGTTTCCATAATATTTAGTTGAATGCTAAATGTTTGATAAGTAATGGCCAATGATGACATAATGGGCTCAAAAAAATGGATTCATCTTAGAAGGGTTTAACATAGACTAGCTCATCTAAGTGAATCCTCTCAAAGAGAGGGAACTACTCAAGGGACGTCTCGACAAAATCATGTCTGTCAAAGTGAGACTTCTCAGTGAGTGGGAAAATATCAAGAGACAACTCTGTAGAGATGAGCTTGTCAAGGAGATGAGGCTCTTCAAAAATAGGTAAAATATGAATAGGTGACTTATCATAGGCTGAATTATCAAAAATGGATGTTTTAACAATAACAATTTGGTTTTGGTTCACAATTGGTTGTAAAATATGAAATTTGAACACATTTCAATCCTCATATGATAGTTCTTGAAGATGCAATGGTTCTTATTTTAGCTCAAAATTTGGCATGGATTTTCTAAAGTGGGGAACATTTGGTTTAGCAAGAACAATGGTTTGGGGTTCAATAATGGACTCTCCAAAAATTAAACTATTGAAGAAGGGATCAAACACAACTGGTTCATCAAATAGAGGTTCTTCAACAATTTTTCATCAAAAATTGGTGATGGGCCAAGAATGCTAATAACTAGACACTTCTTAGTTTGGTTGCTTATGCAAACCAAAAGACGAAGTCCTAAAATGGTAATGACTAGATGCTTCTTAGTTTGGTTACTTATGAAAACCAAAAGAGGAGGTCCTAAAATGGTAATGAATTGATGCTTTTTAGTTTGGTTATTTGTGAAAACCAAAGGAAGAGGTCCTAAAATGGTGATGATTGGATGCTTCTTAGTTTGGTTATTTGTGCAAACCAAAAGATGAGGTCCTAAAATGGTAATGACTAAATGCTTCTTAGTTTGGTTGCTTACATAAACAAAAGGAGGAAATCCTAATTGGTAATGACTAAATGATTCTTATTTTGGTTGCTTATGCAAACTATAGGAATAGGTCCTAAAATGGTAACCTTTGTACGTTGTGAAGCCTGTTTGCTCTCACAAGATAGAGGAGAATAAAGATACCCCAACATAGTAATAATGGGATGCTTATTAGTTTGGTTTCTTGTGCAAACCAAAGGAGGAGGTCCCAAAATGGTAACCTTCACATGTTGTAGAGATTTCTTACTCGCATAAACTAAAGGGGAAGGATGAGGATGATGTATGAAAACTGACATGGATGTGATTGGTTTCCAATAGATAAGCCCAAAGAGGGCAATATCCTTGAATAAGATAGAGTGATCATGTCTATCATAAATATTCTCTACCTTGAAATTAGGTACATAAGAAACCTTATTTCAAGTGTACCTTAGTGTCCTTGTTTTAAAAAGAGTGTTCTCAATATTTGACAAGAATTGTACAATGTGTTACAAATGTTCAAACACGGTATGATGTTCTAGATTTCTTAAAAATAAATGACAAGATAATAAAAGAGACTATAAAAATAAGGGTGGCTTGGAACCACACATAATTAAAATATTTGGTTCAAGAATTTTCTCAACTTTTGGTAAATTTTAAATCATATAGATTGGAAGAGGGTAAGGTAACTCAAATATCCAAGGTGAAAACTAGTACACCAAAGCCTAGATCTTTGTGATACACCTATACCATAAAAGCTAGTTTCAACTTCGACGAGTTGATCCTAAAAAATTATAGGAAAACTCTCCAGATTATGAAGAAGATAATATGAACTAAGTAACTCAAGATGTAAAAATATGCATGAATCACTAATTACAAAGCTAGGACCAAATGGGTAGCATAATGTTGCCACATGGTTTTAGTAGGATAAAATATGTTCTAGGACTCAAAGTGTGAGTGATATGCAAGATGACTTGAGTCCACCAAGATGATAATGTGATTTTGAGTCTAATAAATGGCCCTTAATCCAAATAGAAAATTGAACCCAAGTTAGAAAAAGTTTAGTGTGCAAATGGTGAACCCAATTTTAACACACCAACCCTTAAAACTTAGAAAGGTTCAATTTTAAATGTGAATTATAAATGAGGGACTTTAAACAAATCAGATAAAAGGTCTAGACTCAATTGGGTAGCATGACTGTACCAAAGTGGATGACATGACATAAAGTTTTTGATAACAATTTTGAATAAGGAAAAGATAAATTTTTCAATTGGACAACATAATGCCTCCCTTGCTAAAGAAATTTGAGGATAATGTGTTTTGGTTAAGTTTGTTGAGTTTAACAAGTAGTTTTAAACACAAATCAATACCAAGTAAGTTAATGTCAAATACAAAAAAAAATCATCTTAAGTCTAAATTGACAAGGTATGGAAAAGTGGAGTTAACTAAACTAGAAAGTTTTTGAATGTTTGTAGATGGATCAATTATATAATGGCATTCACACCAAATGATGTAAAATAAGTGCACTTTAATTGGGTGTCTGTGGCACTTGGATTATTTCAAAAAGGTTTTTCCCTTTTTGTAACCACTATATCCATCACTTGCTCAGTGTAGTGTGATGTTCAAAGTGCAAATACATCCTAGTGATTAACCCCAACACTAGAATGTGGTTTAACCGCTCAAATCTCTAATCCTAGTGGGGTGATGAAGTTGATGCTGAGAGATGAAACCCTGGGTCAAAGCTTCCCTATAGAACTTATGGGAGGTAATGAAGTCCCTCTAGTAAGCCAAGTTTGCATCAAATAAATGACATAAGATCGAAATACTTTATGGTCACCTTAAGATCATCTACTATTATTGTGATTTTTTGGGGAGTGCTTTAAATGACATTATTTATATGCCTTAAATTAGGCATGTTTGCAATAAGGATAAAAGAGCATACACACATGAACCTTATTTTTGCCAATCAATTAATTAATCATCTATTACATATAAACTTGACAAATGAGTCCAATTTTAAGCACTAAAACAAAGATTTGGTGATGTACTTTTTAGCCTTTGGCCTTAAATTGTAAACTTTGAATAAAAATCACAAAACTTGATCAAGAAAAACACCCTAAAAAGTTTTCATAATCACTAAAAGATTTTTAGTTCATTTTAAACATCTAAAATAGGTCTAAAAAGCATGTTTTAATAAATCTTTATCTTGGTCCTACAAAGAAAAAGTCAGTATGCCCTTTAACTTTGAATCTAATTTATCAAAAGAAACAATCCACCTTCAAGGGTAAAAATATATCAACCCAAAAGCAAAACCTCAAGAAAGCAAATGTGTTAGATTAAAAAAATTTAAAAATATTTTCAAAATTTTGTAAAAACTCTATGTAACTTGAAGCTAAATTGATATCAAATTATGAAAATTTAGGAGAAAACATGTGGGTTTAAAAAAAATCATGAAAAATGGATTCTATATGACCCAAAACCAAGCATTTGAAAATGGCCTATTATCTCTCGAGTTTATGTTTTTAATAAAAACATAGTGACCATCAATAGTTATACCTAACCGTTGGTAGTTACACTGATCATCAACGGTTGCACTACCCATCAATGGTTGACTGTGTAAACCTGTGAAGATAAAAATCTAGCTAAACCAAATTAAAAAATCACTTAGGAAGAGTTTTAAGCATCCAAATTGAAATTTTAAAGTTGCCTCATGCTCTCCTTCATATGTGGGATGTGTCTTGTCCCACCAGAAATGTTAAAATGTAGAGAGGATTACAAAGAGATTTAGTCAAGCATTAGTCAAGAAATCATGAAAAATACATTAAAGACATAACAAAACTTAGCCTATCTATTCATGTAGAAATTATAAAAGATAGCAAGAAACAAATGAACGAAAGAAATATCGATTACCTTCCCAAGTGGATTCACCATACAAGTGCATCTCAAAAGCATGTTTTCCCTTGATCAAGAGTTCTTGTCTTTATTAATAATGGTGGTAACTCCTCCAATGTCTCAAGAATTATTTGCATAACATAGGCTTAAGGTATATGAAATCTCTAATCTAGCCTATCAAATGAAGCTTGATAATGAAACACAATGATCAACACAAAGTGTTGTGGAGATTATTTAGCATTATAACATTACACAAATCAAGCTTAAAAATGATATTCATGGCTCTTCTATTTAAGATTTTTAAAATGGTTCAGGATCAACCATGACCATCCATCTCAAGATTGAGATGTGTGACCATGAATTAATCAAATTAAGTAATTAAATCCATAAATATCCCTCATAAATATTTGGGATAGAGGGGCATTTAAGAGGCATCGTGGGTCTTAATGAGGCATGATAGACCCATAATATTGATATTTTATGCATTCATGGCATATGGATGTCACCCCATATGATGATGTCACTAAGTGATGCAGATATCAATAATCAATTTTCAATAATGAAATATTCAATAAGTTACATGGAATTATTACTTAAGCTCTTAATTTGGATTAATTAGATTAACAAGGTTAATCAAGTTTAGTCTAATTCTTTGAAAATTAGTGCATAATTAATCAAAATGGTTAGAAATTCATATTATTGGGTCAGAATTTGACTGGAGAAGAACTGGAAGGTGATGTTAGATGCATATGGACCATGTTCCTATTTAGGATGTTGTTGACACAAAATAATAAAGGTATGTGACGTGTATGGATGAATTAGAAGAAAAGAGTTATCCAAAGCACAAAAGGGTGAAATCATCATTTTGACTCAAAATGAATTGATCAAACTTAGGTATCTCATAAAATACATTACCCCATTTAGGGATACATTAGCCTAAACTAACACTTATAAATGACAAGCTCGAACCATTTATCACATTTTAATGATTTTGACCTAAAATGTGCATTTTATTCAAATTTGAGTAAGATTGAAAATTTTAACACACATGGTGTTAGGAATTGGATGTATACATTTTTCCCCTATTTGAGAAGGCATAGTGAGACATTCAGGTGAAGAAATGTCTTTTCAAAAAAAAGATTTATCAAGAAGAAATTAGAATAGACCCATGATGCCCCCTCGAGAGTACATACTAGGATGAAAGAGAAGGATGGAATCTCAAAAATAGATGGAAATTGAGAGATTATCCCATGGAATAAATCACATCCAGATGAGCTAATGCTTGTATGTGTGATTACCATCAATGATCAAAATATAATCAGAAGTATAATATGTCCTAAAGATGGGGGAATGGGAAAGATATAATCCATAAATGTAAGAGACACACTTTAAATGTACCCAATTTGAGAGTACAAGTTATCCACTTAAGGTATTGATCAATTTTGAGACAAGTTGCACACTAGAATATTACCGTCATGGGCATTAGTGTGGAGAGCTTAGAATTAGAGGAATAGGAGAACATGGTCTCCAAAGATAAGATAATAAGAAGTGCCCCAGTAGATCAAATATGATCATGATAAAATAGGTGTGCCCCAATAGAGCTAATATTGATTAGTGATAAAAAATAAAGAATGTTTTACCCATATAGAGATAATTTGATTCTGATGTTGTTTATGTGTTGTGCCCCAACATGGGCGATTGGCAAGCAAAATATCTCAAGGATATAACCCAAAATATAGGTTAAGGTGAGTGGGAAAAAATGTACATGTGATGGTATAATGGCTTATATAAAACCCAGCATATGAGAATGCACAAAGTGATGAAAGAGATGAAAATAAAAATGAAATATAGCTGAGCTGACCTCAATAGAAATTGAGTGTTGCCTACATAGTCCAGTAAGACCTCAAGATGATGTAGTTCTCCATAAGAATGGGATATAATGGAATGAGTTATGAATAAAACTTACCAAAGTTTTATTAGACTCATGATGTATGTAAAGAGATGCACATCTAAGCATAGATTCAAAGTGATAAAATGCATAGTACCTAGATGCCTATTTTTCATATTCTAAGCCTAGATTATGCAAAGTGTTCTTGAGAATCATTTATTAGAGTTGTGTTGATGTTAAGACTTAGAATATAAGCACAAAAGTGCTTGCTATAGCAAAATAAATTAGGCATCATAAGTATAAATGACTTAGAATGACATAATATTCTAATTATGCTAAGCCAGTTCAAATGTGAATACCTATAACTAAGGATAATGGTAAAACAATGATCAAAACTAGAGTTACAACTATTTACATTTTTTTTTAAATCAAAGACAAATAAAAAGATAAACAAGACATCTTAAAAACATTAGATCAAGATACAAATAATCAAGATCTATGTGGACCATCAAGATGTACTTGATAAATAAAATAAAGAAGCAAGACCAAATGGGAAAATAAAATACTAGACAACAAATAAAAATCAAATAAACACACACAAAATGTTTTTCAATTTTTTTTGGAATTTTCTAAGTATCTCAACTCAATTGAGGATTAATAGATATATAATGGTCCAGCTCATGAAATGGTGAGATCGCACCAAATTAAAATACTCATAATATGCTGAGAGTGTATGCTAAGAGGGACTGAGTTGACCTCAACATGAATCAATCATAACTTATACAACCCCAAAATAATCCCAAGTCATAGTAATTCTACCCACACAAAAGGTGGTGAAAAACTGACCAAGTCATAATAAGTTCACAAATAAAGGTAAATGATAAGACAAATGATAATAGTAATGACCAGATGATATGAAAATGCATGATAAAAAGTCATTGTACCTAATTTTTCCATAGGCAGCTATAATTAGGAAATAATGTCATAATACTAATTTGCCCACAAGCAGTTATAATTAGGGGTACTAAAACAATATTGACTTGCCCATAGGTGATTATAATTAGTGATACCAGATAAGATAATAAAAGAGAGATAACTTGTCAGATCAAATGTCACACTATGTTTATAGACTATCATTCAACACTGAATTCAAAAAATTATAGAAACTAGATCGAAATCCCGTCACAAAAATTTTAGGATGAACCAAAGGAACCAACATCAAAATGGGATAAGTAGGATGGCTAAAAATAAGCCTTAATCAATATTAAAGAAATGGTATACTAAAATGACTAGAAGACAATTGGCTATAGTGGCAACAAAGTTACCCCCAAGTGATGATTGGCTTTAGATTGTTCACAAAATGGTGAGAGCATTGATTAGGTTACACATAAAATGGAAAGAATGTGTAAATTTAAAAATTTCTCACAAAATGGCTAGAGCATTCAAGCTAACAATTTCTCATAAAATAGTGAGAGCATAGAAAAGGGGTGATCGAGTTAACCTCAATAGTAATTGAGCACTGCCTACATAGTCCTGAAGGACCTCAAGTCAATATAGTTCAAATAGCATGGTAAATGGAATATAATTATATAATAATGCCTATAATAAAATGTTTTGTGGGGTTACCCCCAAGAGATGAGGCATGGTAATGGAAAATGGTAATTAGAAAAGTGAAAAATGGTTATGTTGATCTTGCTAACAAGGAATTGCACATCCTAGTGAATATGTGAGACAATAGAAATGACCAATTATAAATTTTCTATCCAACACCCTTTCAAAAAATCTACTCTATCAATAACTTGTTGATTTAGATCTCAATAATGTGTTCATGATCTTCGTTAGTCATTGATTCTATTTCCTTCAAATGTCAAGACAATATATCTTTGTAGCCTCTATAAAGGAAAGTGTTACTAGTGATAAATGATATAAGTGGGTAATAAATATGTGGGTGATAATGGAATGTATAATGAATGGGAAAAAAATGAAGATTAGGACTTCCAATTACATGTAATGTTGTTGATGCCAGATTCGACATAATTTTGGATGTGGCAGGGTTGAAGACCTCTGAATATCCCAGCACTAGATTGTTATATTACTTGATATTGAGATTACCTACCATTTGATTATGTTTTAGATTGGAATATATTTTTATTTTATCTTGAATAATATCTTTAGTAAATAGTGAATAAATTTTGTGCTTAGCTTTTAGTGCCTCAATGTGGTTTTTACCAATGAATTTAGTTTGATCATCCCATAGCACCTCTAAGAAGGTTTCACAAAGAGATACTAACATTTGACTTTGATTGTCTTCTATTGCCTGTGAAAAGGCTTCACTAAAATATGTTGATTTTGATCTTTGTTTATCCCCTATTGCCTCTAAAAATATTTCACTAAGATATTGTTCTTCTTCTAAATGAATGGGGTCTTCATCTTATTGATATTCTATAAATGGTATGTCCCCATGGATGCAATTAAATAAAGTGTGATTCTATCAGTCCCAATAAATGTTTATGAGAGGTGTACTGTTAATATGATGGCTATATTGGGAAGTAATAATGGTGGGATGATGAAAGGTAGCACAATCCTTGTAGAAGATACTAGGATAACTTGCATCAATGCTGAAGTAATCATCCTCAAAAATCATAGAAGGATCACAAATATATTAAAATTAATCTGCAAGAAAATTGTAACCAATGTTGTAATAATAATGACTATAATCTATTTTTAAATCTGATTTCAAATCAAGGGACTCTAAATCTAATGTTGTAACTGATTTTGATTCTATTTTTGATGTTGAATCTAATATTGATTCAAAACTGGAACTTGACTCTAATTTTAATTTTTCATCTGATATGGTTATTTCTATAATGTTCAGTTGAATGCTAAATGTTTGACAAGTAATTGCCTGTGATGCCATAATGGGCTCAATAAAACCTAATGCATCTTGGAAGGTTTCAACATAGACTAGCTCATCTAAGTGAAGCTCCTCAAAGAGAGGGAACCACTTAATGGACATTTTAACAAAATTGTGTTTGTTAAAGTGAGACTCCTCAATGAGTGGGAAAAGATCAAGATACAACTCTACAAAGACTAGCTTGTCAAGGAGATGAGGCTCTTTAAAAATAGGTAAAATATGAATAAGTAACTTATCATAGGTTGACTTATCACAAATGGATGTTTCAACAATAAAATTTTGGTTTTGGTTCACAATTGGTTGTAGAATATCAAATTTGAACATAATTCAATCCTCATAAGATGTTTCTTGAAGAGGCAAAGGTTCTTATTTTAGCTCAAAGATTGACATGGATTTTTTAAAGTGGGTAACATTTGGTTTAGCGAGAATAATGGTTTGGGGTTCAATAATGGACTCTTTAAAAATTAGACTATTGAAGAAGGGATCAAACACAAGTAGTTCATTGAATGGATGTTCTTCAACAATAGGTTCATCAAAAATTAGTGATGAGCCAAGAATGGTAATAAATGGACACTTCTTGGTTTGGTTGCTTGTGAAAACCAAAGGAGAATGTCCTAAAATGGTAATAACTAGATGCTTCTTAGTTTAGTTTCCTATGAAAACCAAAGGAGGAGGTCCTAAAATGGAAATGACTAGACACTTCTTAGTTTGGTTGCTTGTGCAAACCAAAGGAGGAGGTCATAAAATGGTAACAATTAGATGTTTTTTAGTTTGGTTGCTTGTGTAAATCAAAAGAAGAGGTCTTGAAATGGTAATGATTAGATGCTTCTTATTTTGGTTAATTGTGTAAGCCAAATGAGGAGGTCATAAAATGGTAATGATTGGATGCTTCTTAGTTTTTTTACTTGTGCAAACCAAAGGAGGAGGTCTTAAAATGGTAACCTTCACACATTGTGAAGAATGCTTACTCTCACAAGACAAAGGAGAAGAAAGATACCCCAAAAAATTAATAGCAAGACTCTTCTTAGTTTGGTTACTTATACAAACCAAAGGAGGAGGTCACAAAATGGTAACCTTCACATGTTGTAGAGCTTACTTACTTGCATAAAATGAAGGGGAAGGATGAGGATGACATATGAAAACTGATATGGATGCAATTAGTTTTCAATAGATAGGCCCAAAGAGGGTAAAATTCTCAATCAAGATGGAGTGCTTATGTCCATCATAAAAATGCTCTACCTTGTAACTAGGGCCATAAGAAACCCTATTGCAAGTGTACCTTAGTGTCATTGTTTTAAAAAGAGTGTTCTCAATGTTTGACAAGATTTGGATAATGTGTTATAAATATTCAAAAAGGTATGATGTTCTAGATTTCTTACAAACAAATGACAAGTTAATAAAAGAGACTATAAAAAGGAAGGTGGCTTGGAACAATGCACAATTAGAATATTTGGTTCATGAATTTACTTAGATTTTGGTAAAGTTAAAATCATATAGATTGGAAGAGGGTGAGGTAACTCAAGGATCCAAAGTGAAAAATAGTACACCAAAGCCTAGATCTTTGTGATACACCTATATCATAAAATATAGTTTCAAATTTGATGAGTTGATCCTAGCAAATTAGAGGAAAGCTCTCCAGATTACAAAGAAGACAATATGAACTAAGCAACTCAAGATGTAAAAACATGCATCAATCACTAAGTACAAAACTAGGACCAAATTGGTAGCATAATGTCACCACATGGTTTTAGTAGGATAAAATATGTTCTAAGACTCAAATCATGAGTGATACGTAAGATGAATTGATTCCACCAAGATGATAATGTGATTTTAAGTCTAATAAATAGCCCTCAATCTAAATGGAAAATTGAACCCAAGTTAGAACAAGTTTAGTGTGCAAATGGTGAACCCAATTTCAATACACTAACCCTTATACCTTATAAAGGTTCAATTTTAAATTTTAATTATAAATGAGGAACTTTAAACAAATTGGATAAAAGGTCTAGACTCAATTGGGTAGCATGACTGGACCAAAGTGGATGACATGACACAAAGTTTTTTATAACAATTTTGAACAAGGAAAAGATAATTTTTTCAATTGGAAAATGTAATGCCTCCTTTGCTCAATAAATTTGAGGATAATGTGTTTTGTTTAAGTATTTTGAGTTTAAAAAGCAATTTTAGACACAAATAAAGACCAAGTAGCTAATGTCAAAGACAAAAACAATCATCTTAAGTATAAACTAACAAGGTATGGCAAAGTGAGGTTAACTAAAATAGAAAAAAATTAAACATTTCTAGATGAACCAATTGCATAATGGATTTCATGCTAGATGATGCAAAAGAAGTGTACTTTAATTGGGTGTCTATGACACTTGGCTTGTTACAAAAAGGTATTTCCCTTTTTTCAACCACTACATCCATTGCTTGCTCAATGTAGTATGATGTCTAAAGTGTAGATACATCTCATTACTTAAACCCAACACTAGAAGGTGGTTTAACCACTCAAATAGCCAATCCTAGTGGGGGTGATGAAGTCGATGCTAGGAGATGAATCCCAGGGTCAAATCATCCCTATAGAACTTGCAGGAGGTAATGAAGTCCCCCTCACAAGCCAAGTTTTCATAAAATAAATGACATAAGATAGAAATACTTTATGGTCACCTCAATATCACCCAATACTACTATGATTTTTTTTGGAGTTATTTAAATGACATTCTTTTTATGTCTTGGACTAGGCATGTTTGCAATAAAGACGGTGTTTTTGATTCCAAAATTTCCCTAAAGGGGACAGATGCAAGAGCATACACACATGAACCTTCCTTTTCCAATCAATTAATTAATCATCTATTACATACAAATTTGACAAATGAGTCCAATTTTAAGCACTAAAACAAAGATTTGGTGATGTTCTTTTTGTCCCCTGGCCTTAAATTGTAAACTTTGAATGAAAATCACAAAACTTGATTAAAAAAAACACCCTAAAAGTTTTCATAAGCACCAAAATAAATATTTTTAGTTCATTTTAAACATCTAAAAGAGGTCTAAAAATCATGTTGTAACAAATATTTAGCTTGGTCCTAAAAATAAAAAGTCATTATGTCATTTAGCTTTGAAGCTAATTTATCAAAAGAAACAAGCCGCCTTAAATGGTAAAAAAAAAAATTGATCCGAAGGAAAAACCTTAAGAAAGCAAACACATTTGATTAGAAAATTTTTAAAAAAAAATCAAAATTCTATGAAAACTCTATGAAACTTGAAGATAAACTAATATCAAATTATGAAAATTTAGGAGAAAACACTTGGTTTTTTAAAAAATCATGGAAAATAGAGTCTATATGACTCCAAACCAAGCATTTGAAAATGGCCTATTAGCTCTCGAGTTTATGTTTTTAAGAAAAACACAGTGACTATCAATGGTTATACCTAACCATCGACAATTATACCTGACCATCAATGTTTGAAAATCACTGTCGGTGTTTGACTATGTAAACCTATGAAGATAAAAATCTGGCCAAACTAAATTAGAAAAAATGTTAAGCATCCAAATTGAAATTTTAAAGTTGCTTCATGCTCTCCTTCATACGTGGGATATGTCTTATCCCATTGGGCATGTCAAAATATAGAGAGGATTACAAAGAGATTTAGTCAAGCATTAGTTAACAAATCAGGAAAAATGCATTAAAGACATAAAAAAAACTTAGCCTATCTATTAATGTAGGAATTACAAAAGATAGCAAGAAAAAATTGAAAGAAAGCAATATTGATTACCTTCCCAAGTGGACTCACCATAAAAATGTGGCTCAAAATCATGTTTTCCCTTGATCAAGAGTCCTTTTATTTATCAACAATGGTTGTAACTCCTCTAATGTTTGAAGAATTATTTGCATAACCTAGGCTCAAAGTAGATGAAATCTATAATCTAGCCTATCAAATGAATCTTGCTAATGAAACACAATGATCAACACAAAGGGTTATGGAGACAATTTAGCATTATTACATTGCATAAATCAAGCTTTAAAATGATGTTCATGACTCTTTTATTTATTAATTTTCAAAATGGTCCAGGATCAACCATGACTGTCCATCTCAAGATTGAGATGTGTAGCCATGAATTAATTCAATTATGTAATTAAATTCATAAATATCCCTCATAAATATTTGGGATAGAGGGGAATTTAAGAGGCATGGAGGGTCTTAATGAGGCATGGGAGACCCATAATCTTGATATTTTATGCATTTATAGCTTATGGATATTACTCCATATGATGATATCACTGAGTGATGTAGATATCAATAATGAGATATTCAATAAGTTCCATGGAATTCTTACTTAAGCTCTTAATTTGTATTAATTAGATTAACAAGGTTAATCAAGTTTAGTGTAATTATTTAGAAATTGGTGCATAATTAATGAAAATATTTAGAAAGTCATATTACTGGGTCATAATTTGACTGGAGAAGAATTGGAAGGTGATGTTAGATGCATACAGACCGTATTCCTATTTAAGATGTTATTGACATAAAATAATAAATGTACATGATGTGTATTGAAAAATTAGAATAAAATAGTGATTCATAGCACAAAAAGGTGAAATCATCATTTTGACTCAAAATGAATTGATCAAAGTTAGGTATCTCATAAATTGCATTTCCACATTTAAGGATACATTAGCCTAAACTAACACTTGTAAATGACAAGCTCAAACCATTTAGCACATTTTAATGATTTTGACCTAAAATGTGCATTTGAGTGTAATTCAAGTAAGATTGAAAATTTTAACACAAATGGTGTTAAGAATTGGATGTATACAGCATAGACCAGCTTGATGTTTATCATGCCTCTAATGTCTAAGATGTCTGAGTGAGTCAGGATCATGTGTAGAAGGGGCACCCATAACTCATTGACATGTTGTCGATTTGAGTCTTCGAACAGTCAATTTAGCAAGATCATCCCTACTTGAACCTCCTCTTGAAAGGTGTAAATTATGTAGGCATTGATATTTTCCTTATTAAACCACTTAAATTTTGGGGTCTCAGCCCATTCATAGAGGACATCATAGATATGGTAATCATTCATCCAGACTAACACAATTATTGCATTATATGAGAAAGAGAAGTCTAGGAGGGAATAGTATGCCTTGAAGGCATTCTTGAATATATCAAGAATATGTTGCCAATAGGTAGGTGAACACATCCAATCATTTATAGCATCTTGTATGTGGATTGACTTATGGAGGATGTCACCCAACAAATCAAAGTTGGGAAACACCTCTAGTTTAGTCACTACTTTATGAATTCCACACCTTTTATAGGACTGAAGGGCATCTTTGTACTCATCTAACTAGTCATTAGTGTTGGTAGAATCCTTGGGGACCTGCTCAATTACTTTAAATATATAATTGTATCATTTGTACCTAGTTAAACTAGCTGATAAATTGGTGTCATGATACTCTAGTTTGACCTTTGGATTTGAGGATGTAGCAGCCATTGCAAAAGGATAGAGGGGAATCAAGAAGATTTGGGCATCAGAGGCATGGGATACATGCGTTATAAGTAACTTTGAAAGTAAGAAGTCTAATATTTATTCTAAGGCATCAATGGTAACTGTTAATAGGAATCCCTTGGGATTTATAAGTGTATACATACATCTCCCTGAATTAATGAAATTTGGAAACTCACATGTGAATTTGAAATTAATTTTGAGGCTAGATTTTTTCCCTTTATTTCTGAAACTATAATTGAATTTATATCCCATAATCCTCTGTCACTAGCCAAAAATAGCAATGGTAATGGGATGTTTTCAAAACTATCTAATCAGATCCAACTTCCTTTTTTGTTAATACTCAACACATGGTAGGCACGTAGTCACATCTCCTAAAGGCCCCTTAGCTAACTCCTACTTTCTAAAATATGTGATTCATTTATTATTCCTCCCCTTAATGTTCATCACATAAGCATGGTTTTGTACTCCATGTCATTTCCCAAGGTTGGGTGACATGTTGTGTGAGGACATGTGGCAAACCTTAATTGGCCTTTGAGTCTCATTCATATTTCATTTTGAGATTCCCAAGTCATAAGTGTAAATTATTTCATATTCACATTGGATGATGTGGAAGCTTCCCATTCAATTAGGCTCTCTCAAGCCTTATATCTCTGACAAGTCTAGGGGACTTGTCACTCTAATTCTAAATAATGTGGTATCTCCCCATTTGATCAAGCTCTCCCAAGATTTGATGTCTCTAATAGGTTTGAGGGACTAACCTTTTTGTTCTAAATGATGTGGTAACTCCCCATTTTATTAGGCTCTGACATCTCTAATAGGTCTAAGAGACTGGCATTTTTGGTTGTAAATGACTTGGTAGCTCCCCATTCAGTTGAAATCACCTGGGCTCTAACATCTATAATAGATCTAGAGGACTAATCTCTCTAACTCCAAATAACTTGGTAGTTCCCCATTCAACTAGGCTCTCTTAGGCTCTAACATCTATGATAGCTTCAAGGGACTAGCTACACTGAGTCCAAATAACTTGGCATCTCCCCATTCAGTCAATCTCTCTCAGGCTCTAACATCTCTGACAAGTCTAGGGGACTGGAACTTTTGACTCCAAATGACTTGGTATCTCCCAATTTGACTGGGTTCTCCTAAGATCTGACATCACTAATAGTATAGGGGACTTGCCTTTCTGGCTCCAAATAACTTGGTATCTCCCCATTCAGTCAGGCTCTATGAGATTCACAAAATGATGAAGTAAGAAATATAAAAGGAAAATTATTCATTAAATCTTACATTTTAGATACAGATAATTTAATTTTCCATGGAGGATAATGAGTTTGTTGCTCTGGGAAAAGAACTAGACTCTAGGAAACCCAAGTGAAAATCAACTTGCAATGTTAGTGCCATGATATGGTAAAAGAGAACAAACACTAATTAGTGGTTTTAGAGAAGTTTGATAAAATGAGGTAATTTTTTACTACTTGAATAAATCAAGACATCATATATTTTGAATATTTGAGTAGGTGTCACCAAAAAGAACAAAAAGAAAGAACTCTGAAGATTTAGTTTGTGAAATTTTTAGAAGGGCCCCCATTTTAGATAAAAGGGGGCATACTGGCCATAACACTATATAGTATCAGTCGTTATATGTGTTTGAGATTTTTAAATAATATCTATACACATTTTAATGTCTTATTTCTTATTTAAGCAGTTAGAAAGCAAAATTAGATCATTTTTAGAGACTGTGATGAAGGTAGTGAGAAACATAAAACAAAAATCAGCTAAGGCAAATCTTTTCCCTCTTTACTTTGTCAATTCTAAAAATAGTAAGTGCAATATCAATCTCTCTTTTACTTTAGATTTGTGTGTTAACGACCCTATACTATAAAATCTAAATTTTAATAGTTTAGTCTTATTTAAATTGAATTAACCATAAAACAAATAAAATGATACCTTTAGATGTATATATTTTAAAAAGGGGGTTTATATATGCATACTTGATACATGAATTGCATCTATTCTATAAAAAAATTAAAGTATTGATGAAAAGGTCCAAAAATAGTGTGAAAGAGAATCTAAAAATATGAATAAAATATGATGTTATGACTAAAATCAGACTATCTTGATAGCGGCATACTAGTACCATATGACTATGATAGGGATTGTTTATCTTGATAGTAGCATTTTGATCATGAAAATGGTAGATTAGGTCATATTGGTTTGAAACTCTATGAATCCCTTCATATACACCTACTCAAAAATATCCCCTTCCATCTAAATGAATTTATGTGTGAATCTTCCAAAATTCCTTATCCTTTTCTCCAACCCTAATCCATTCCAAGAGACCTTACAAAGATTTTACAAAATAGTTGTGTTTTGAGGAGACCACTTTATTTAGTCCCTTTCTTAATGTCAATTTAGAAATTAATACTCATGTAAGTCAATAAATAGTCCCATGTATATGAATATCCTATCCCTCACCCCTATGTATCAAATGCAAGAAATTAGTTGATTCTATATGGTTTTTCACTATCCCTTTTGGCACAAGTATGCCAATAGATATAAATGCAATAAAAAATAGAGTGTAGGAAATCCTTAGATATGATTCTTGTAATTGTGTGAGAATATGATGTGATCTATTGGTGTGTAATTAATATCTAAATTCATTAGGATGCTTATTTATATATAGAATTCTCAAATTCAAATTAAAATCTTATTAATGTGCAAGCTAAAATTGTGGACATAGGAAATCTAACCATTAGGGCACAATAAAACATGATGAACATGAAGGAATGGGACAAAGGGAATCATGAACAACATTACCATTATCATAATAGTTATATAGCGACCAAAATAATGCTAGACTATTCCCATATAGTTTAGGATGACCAAAACCCTAGAAATAGAGGTCTAATAGATTACAATATCATTTGAGAGCATCCCAAAGAAAACATACAATAAATATGAAGGTTTTCAATAGTGAATAGTGATGAGGGAAGGTTTTAAAAAGGCCAACACAAAGGAAAATGTGAACAATAAGAACCTAATTTTAACCAATGGTCTATATTTACAAAACATAATAATAACATTGCACATATAAGGCTTGTACCAAAATTAGGTGTCTATAGTTCCAAACATGTCATTTTTAGCTCTTGTGGTTATTACAAGACCCTATGTTGAAAGTTCAATTATCCACTAAATAATTCATTGAGTTTAGGAATTTTAAACTAAATTCAAATTAGTACTAAAATATATTTTATTTCCTTGCATTTATAACATGTATGTTTCTCTTGACATGCCTTTTTGTATTAAAGGTTATAATAATAACTATAATATGTGTACAATTGCAAGAATATTATAAACCTCTTACACACCTATTATGGTTTATGTGGTGTAGTCCTTAATTACTCTTGTGAAGCATATTATAGCATCTTCTATTATCATCAACGCCCTTTATTTACATCATAACATTGTGACAACAAAGTCTTCTTCCATTGATAATAATAACAACAATGTGCCAATGGCTAACATTAGTTTTATGTATTATATAATTAGAGTCTTATGATATAATTTATTTTTAGAAGATATCATTCAACATTAGGTCATGTTACTAATGTTAGAGTTGAACCAAGTTCTTTCTAAGCTCTACTAATCTCAATCAAAGATCAGTAATGGCATGGGTATATTGTATTTTGATTGAAGTTAATGGCTAACTAACACAAAGTATCATAATAAATAAACCATGTTCCACCAATTACTAAACTAATTATCCCCAGTAGCATAATTTCTCATCAAATTAAAATTAATACAAAATTAGCTAATGTTCTTGCATAAAATGGCCTTGAAGGTTTAAAATTGTGTTGGCAATTGATATAATTAAATTATTACATATGAATAATCTACAATAGTGGAAAAGGAGATAAATAATTTTTTATACCCATAATGTGTTATCCTTCGTTAATCTAAAATTAAGATATCTAAAATTATATGATCTCTTATTTTTAATAAAGTTTCTTCAATCTATTAAGTCATAGATTAACACTTATGTTTTAAAAGTTTTGTTATAGAATTGTTTGTGTTTAAAAGAAAAAATATTTCACAAAACAATTACAAATCATGAGTATTTTTTTTTAATAGAAAATATATATAAGTCATCATAAAGAAAGAGTTACGCTCTAATACATTGGATGAATAGTATAACCATAAATCATGTTAACACATTAAATAAAAGTAGTGGATTGGGGATGGTTTTGATACTAGTTTATATTTAAATGGTCATAACATCTAGTTGTCTCCTATTATGCCAAGCACTAGTGTTATGCTGGATAAATTAATAAAAATCAAAGCCCTCAAGGGTTTTTGAAAAGGTATCCTTAACATTTGTCATATGATTTCTACTAAGGACTGGATTCTTTGGCATGATTTGAAAGTAAATTTAAATTGAATAATACATACTTACCTTATGTGCTTCATATTCTAGAACTACTTCCTAATGTTATGTTTCATAATCTTGGATTGCAACCTCCTCGAGCTTGGTGGAAAGACTAGCATTAGAATTGTGACACCCATTTCAAAAATTATTCTCCAAGCCTTGTGTATCAAGTCATGACCCCATTCTCTCTTGCTCTCTATAAGATCATTAAGTTTTGGGGAATTAAACCTCTCCCAAAACTTGGATTTCTATTCTTGATAGAATTTGGCATACTAGAATTTCACCTAAGTTTTCCCACTTTCTATGATGCCTTATATACCAAAGCCTCCCATTTGGGGAACAACTCTCTCACATGAGAATCGCTCCACCCAAGTGTCTTGCATTCCATTAGCCTAAGTTTTCAAACACTTATTTTAGATTTTCCCATGTGCCCAGTCTAGTTGGAAATGGATCCATAACCTATTCCAACCTTATCACCTTGAGCCGTTTTATTAGCAGCTTGTTCTTCTAGGGGACTTAACCAACTGGAACTTTTATTGCTTTTTTTTGGAAATTTTCAAATCCATCATTATTTTCCAATTATGGAAGGCCATAAATAATTCTATTTTCAAAAATGATTCTTAATCTTGTGATTTTTCACTTAATGATAAAGTCTTTGTTATATATTTGGTCTGTATGCAAGTTCAAGCCCAAATAAATAAGGTTGTGACGAATTTCACCACCTCTATGAGTTATCAGATCACTAGGGGAGTGTCCCTTAAACTATTAGTTATGTGCCACCATATGGGCCACCCTAAGGACCACCTCTATGACCTCTCAAAATCTATAAAAGTTATTCACAAATCCATGACCACTTAACCCCTTGCTTTCATCTAGGAGAGTGGGGATCACCACCACCATGTGGAAAATGTGACACAAATCCCTCTCATAGTCTCTCTTATGGTCATAGATACTCAGATGTAGCCTACTAATGGATGGGCTATTGATATAACCATAGATCCTCTAGATGGTTGGGTTTCCCCAGATCCTCATTCTATAAAGCCTTTTACTTTGGAAACTATGCCTCCCAAGGATGATCCTTTGCCCCCCCCTTGGGTGTTGTTTGTGCTTAATATTGGTGTTTATTTTTAAGTGTCATGTTTAGTGTGACTTTCATTTTTGTTCCCACTTGTGTTTTGAGCCAAGTCTTTTCCTTTAACGTGGATTTTCATCTGTGAATACCAATCAGTTACCTTACTCTGTAACCTTCATGTATTATTATTTTTTATAATATATGATATCTTGAAGCATTCCAATAGTAAAGTAGTGGATATAATAAGGTTTTTCTATTAGATTATGAAACATCATTAGAGAGGCATTTACAGAAGTGGGTCCATTTATCATTGAAAATAAGCCAAGGTATGTTCCCTTCTTAGAATCCTTAAAATATTTTATCCCATACTTGTAAATGGTGTTGCACATGTTTTAAAGTTTTCAAATAATCATACCCTTAGGTAGAATGGGGAGAGGTGTTTGGACAAGAGCTCTATGATACTTTAGTATTATCTAATTTTGTATTTTTTTATTCATGTGATTCTACATTGTAAAGTGTGAATATTAATATTTATAATTTATGACTAAAAACAAATTTTTGGTTGTGTATGACCATATTTATGATTATTATGTTGAAGGCATTATTACATCAAAAGCATTTTACTGAGAAGTAACATGTCAATATCCTCTTTTGATTTATCTCTAGATATTTAGTGGATATTCATTTTAATAGCTAAGCTAATAAGTTTCACACTTATCATCTTTTAACAAGTTTAATATTAGCAACATCCTTCAACCTAAACATAATGAAGGAGGGGGTGTAAGGAAATAGGTGGAGGATAGAAGTACAATCAGAGGGAGGACTATATGGAGTGGGGTGGATATTTTAGGGTAGAGGGAGGTGGATAGGAGTCAAAGGAGATGGGGAGAAGGATGAGTAGTGGCTGAGTGGGGCAATGGAGGAAGGGATGGGAAGGGAGGTCTAGATGGTGGGGAGAAGGAAGGTAGAGTAGGTCATAATAGCAGGGTAGATGAGGAGGTGGGTTTGGAGATGGACCATGGGATAGTATGTGGTGGGAGATGATAGAAGGGATGGTAGAGTGTGGTGGGGAGAAGTGGACCTATCCCTCTTGACCTTTATCCCTTATATTATCACTTCCTTTATACGGTCTTGGTATTCTTTGCTAAATGAAAGTTTGTACATGCGATATTATAAAGTCATAATTTCCAACTCAAAAAATTCGAGAAGGAACAAAAATCATGCCAAAAGTCTTAGTAATATTAGACAAACAAAAAAATGAAGCCACATCAATGTCAGAAGTGTGTTTAAACACAATTAGTTTTTGAATCTCATTGACGATTTGTCAAATTTTGAAAATTTATGATAAATACATTTTTTAGTGTTAATGTGTATTATATTTTTAATGATGATTAGATTTAAATGGGAATTGAGAAGAGCTATATTTTCAACAAAGAGAAGAGGTGGCATAATAATTCACTAATAAAACTAACAACACCGTACTTAGAAACATGCATGGCACATATCATAGTGAAGTGTGTGAGGTATGAGGTAGTGTGTGACATGAAATCAAACAAACATATTAAAAAAATCATAATTAATTATTTTTAAAGATTCAATCAAAGTCAATAATATAACTTTATTTAACATAAGAGTGTATATATTTAAAGTGATTGAAAGTGTTTTTAATACATCATAAACACCTTCACCTCTAAGAATTTGGAATCTCAACTCCATTTCACCATGTGATTGGTATTTTTATTTAATAATGAAGGCTTTAAAATTTCCAAGGATCATTTATCTCAAGATTAGATAAGCATTAGTAAGAAATTATGTCTGACCCAAAAAATCTCAATTACACCAAATAAATCTCCTAGAATTTTTTATATTTAATATTATGATATGTAAAAACATGTAGCTTAATTTTAAAGCCATAAATATGATTTTGATAGTGGATTTTGTATTAATCAAAATGTTGAGGCAAATTGCATCCTAGATATTTTGGTATTTGGTGAGATCTGAAACCTGATCATTTTATCCCTTCTAACATAACTTGCACCTTTAGGGTAACTACTAGGTATTGTTATTATGTTGGAGGCATTATATTGGAAATGTAGTTTCAAAGATTCATCTCAGAATATTTTGATGCCTTTGATACATATAAAATGCCATCACGTGTACTCAGTGGAAGATATTACATGTTTTTTGGCATATATTACCTATTTTCTAAAGTTTTTCTACCTATTCACAAAATGATGCATTAAAAGAGGCATCACCCAAACCCCTATCCATGACCTCTATGATCATGAAACATGCTAGGCATTTGATGGTACATCAAGAAATGGATGTAAATAAATAGTTTTTATTCAATTAAATATAATGATACAAAACATATTAATTTGGCATCATTGTCAATTTTGTATATCCCAACTTTTAGCCAAGTAATTATTTTTTGTTTACTTTATTGTACACTAAATAATTTAATCAAAATTTGAAAAACTTCAAAGCATGGAAATAATGTGTCCCTATTCCTTAATTATTTGATCACAAAATATTTTCATTACATGGTGGGTTTTCCACTCTTTGCCTTTCATCACTATCATCGTATATGCCTTTTCTATTGCCACTCCTCTAGGAATTCCATAAAGTCCTTGCAATCAAATATCGAAATGAGAAAATTGGGGGTTTAAAAATAATTATTGATGAGAAATTCCATATCATTTGTAATTACTATAATAAATATCCATTATTTTATATCCAATTGAAATTGATTGCTTTGTACAATGTGTCTCAACCACCAATTTACCCCACACTTGATTGAAGAAAGGATATCAATAGAAACCATAGCATTGAGGATTATTACACTCAATGAACCTTTTTCTGTCATTATATTAAACAAATTCAATGAGTTTTTTTCCATAGAAGTTCTATGTTGGGGATGAATTTCAAGTTTAATGATTGCTTCTCCACCATTACAGTGGGAAAAGATATGTAGCTTAAACTTCACTTCACTCCAATCATTATACTCCCAATAACATTTAGATGCTTTAATGACACAAGATCAATGATAGGTAATTATTATTTAATATATATAACGATTGAATGGAATTCTATATTACTAGATTGTTAAAAGTGAAAGTTGTAAATATTTCGATGTAGGTAATTATTCAATACCTACTATTGTCATGCCCAATTTTTTTTTCCAAAAACCCATGTAATTTTTTTTTTACTTAAGTGAATGATGCTCAATTATTATTCTATAATTAAATTTTTCAACTTGAAATTTAAGTGTAAAACACATGATTATTATATGGTTTTTTTAATTCATGTGTTTCCCATCACAAGGTTTCCTTAGGAAGTAGAATACAAACATATTAGAGCAAGGATATGATCCAATGTGGTTTTATAAATCATTTTCTTAACATTATCATCAAGGGAGAGGGGAAAATAACATTAGTATGATTCCATATACATAAGGGTTATCTTAATCATATTTTATTAATTTGATAGGTCAAGAAGATATTCAAACATACATCTTAGAGTCAACACACAAAAGGGAAATAAATAGTGAAGAAGGTAATAATTAATTTAAAGGGGCTACCACCTTAAGGCTCACCAAGAGAGAGTCTCAACTAACATTATACAAAATCTACTCTCAAGGTACACAAATAAAGAGAGTTGTAAAATTACATTCATATTGAGGTAGCTAATATTAAACTAAAACAACTTAATGCAAGGGCATTACTAATTACACATAGATCATTCTCAATTTTATGTAATTAATGTGACATATGAATTTAATACAAATAAAAACATGTAAGTCATATCATGAGTATGTTGACATGAAACCCCTAACGTATCCTATGGCCTAGACATGATGTCTCCACCATAACTTGGCATAGTTTCTCCATAGAATTAATATTCTATCTATTTCTCCTTACAGTCAGGATGGATTCCTCCACAAGGCATTATCATTAAAATGGGGCTGGCACTCTAAGACAATAAGGAATCTACTATGCCACTCAGGTGAGCTTTTATAAGCTCTAGTCATCTATTCAAGATGAAACAACACATTCAAAGGTTGTTTAACACAAAACACCTTAACATCCCAAGGTGTGTGTGCTTACCCAGAGCACTCTCACACAATAACACAAATAAGATTCAAACATAACAAGGAACTTACATTCCATTAATCTGATGAGACCAAAGTCTCAAAAAACTTTATCCCATGTCGCTCGAAGAAGCTTCATCTCTTGAGTAGGTCTCTAATGGTGTCCAAGGTCATGATGGAAGAAAATAAGTTTACTTTATAAAATAAACAAAGATTATTACTACCCAAAAATAATTATGCATCTAAACAAACTATGCAATTAGAAACTAGGAGGATACATATACATGAGGAAAAATACTTTATAACTCATGCTAAGATAAGTGTTCAAAGAGTTGGTTGAAAGAACATCTTCCAATAACACACTAAGTTATTCATTAATGCCATACTAAGGAGGCATCATAGGGTTAGTACTTTATGCCTGACCCACTCCCTGAGCTACCTATATATCTATGATTATTCTTTCACATGCAAAATTAGGGATGGTTGTAGTTCACCCATTCAAAATTAATGTTATACCAAATGTGAATTCATTTGACCTTCACTAAATATTCACTTGACTAAGCTAAGATGGACACTGTAACCACTAGTTGGCCCAAGTGTAGTTAGGCACTACTAAATGATTATAAGGGGCATCTAATAAAAATGGAAGTATGTGTGTTATAATTCTGAGTCTGAGCATGAAAAGTGAGTCTCTCAAAAATTAAAGTCCTATACCATTATTAAAAGGACCCCTTTTGACATAGCAAGGTACAACTAGGGCCTTAGATGTTTAAAAGTGTTTATGGATCAAAACTTGACCTAAGGTTATAACAA
>JARHVA010000311.1:5867500-5890000 GCA_037957365.1 Torreya grandis
ATATATATATATATATATAGATATATATAATTTATATATATATATATAAATTATAGTATAAGCCATGGTATATATATAAATTATGGGTAAGTGTACAAAGTTGGGGGATAAAAAGTGGCCTACCCGTGGACATGATTTTCCTAAAATTTCAGAAATCTAAAATTATGTAGATAATTTGAGATATCTACACTCCAAATTTAAAGATGGAGTAAGAACATGAAATATAGAATTTAGAGTGTAGTTTCCATAACACATTTTTTTTTTAAATGTTTAAGTATAACTAGGTTAAACACCTAAAATTTGAAGAGAAACTCCTATTTTTTTAGAAAGCATAGTAGATAGATGGTCATGCTACACACCATTTTTTAGCAACATTTAATATTATTTGAAACCATTTAGAGAAAATTTAGATAAGATCTAGTATGTAACCTATATTTTTTCAATAAATAATTTTTTTTATGAAATTTTCAAGTAAATAGATCCTAAAAACTGATAAAAAAATGGGTAGTCATCTGTGTTGCATGCCTAACTACCTCAAAAAAAATGAGAATCATTTTTTTTTAAATGTGTGTATAATTAGTCCTAGTATGTTACCATACAACTTGTTTTTCACTTGGATCAATGAAAGACAAATTACATGAACATGTATAGGCATGTATGTTTATAGCATTTAGTTGCCTAAAAAAGAAATAGTTAGAAATCAACATAGTTTGAACCCTTAAATTAGTCCAAAAATTATAAAAATCATATTTTTGGAAAGAGAAGAGCATGATCGTGATGATGGTATTAAGTTTTTAAATTGTCACATTTGAATTCTTAGTGTGTTTGGAAATAAAACTTGAAATTTGTTGTTTTTTTTATCATACCTTTCAATACTCAGCTATACATTGATAGTCCAAGCCTTTGGCTCTAGAATCCAAGCCATTCTCAAGCCAAAAAGCATGGTAATTAAATTCAAATTAAAATACCGTGATCACATTAATAACTTTGTCGCATTAATAATGTGATCACATTATTAATTACATTAACAATGTGATTGCATTACTTAATAATTTAATCACATTAATAACATGATCGTGTTATATATTCTCAACACCTTAAAACCTTAATAGGATCCATTAGGCCTAATATTCTTAAAATCAAATATTTGTTGATTAATATTTTTTTTTGGGACCAATTTTATTGTCAAGAATTGATAGCATTGAATGATAATTAGATATGTATTAACCTATGAATCAATTTATTGTTCCTTTGATCCCAATATGGTGTGCAATCGTGCCAATAGATCTCAAATTGACATTAGATGGACATATTTCCTTGGATGGAGCTTGGTTGGCCCTAATTACGTATCAAACTAAACTAAATAATTTGTTTTTTATAATATCATGTGTAATTAGAGAGCCAATTGACATCATATGGACATAATTCCTTTCTCAGGGCTCATTTAACCCTGATTGTCTATCAGATTGAACTAAATATTCAATTAGTTTAATATGGTGTGCTATCAAAGCCCTAATTGAAATTATATTGAAGAAATTCCTTGCATGATGATCAATTACTCTTAATTATAGATTATATTAAATAAAATCCTCTAATTTTTTAAAATATGATGTGCAATTAGGGAGAAATATTCACAATGGACATTAGATGGACACAATTCCTTGCATGGGGTGAAAAATGCCTTGATTGATATTAGGCAGAACTAGTTAATTACATAGGACTTGGTTATCCCCAATTATGTATTTTATTGGAAAAAATATCAATTGATTTAACATGGTGTAATTAGATCCCCAAATGACATTAGATGGATGTAATTCCTTGCTTGGGGATTGAGTGGCCCCAATTGTATATCATATTGAACTTAAATACTCAATTGGTTCAATATGGTGTGCAATCAGGGATAATAGAACCCAACCAACATTATATGGAAAAAATTACTTTCATGGGGCCTAGTTGGCCACAATTTTGTATAAGATAAAACCAAATGCATGATTATCTAGATATAGTTTATAATTGGGGCCAATGAAGTCGTAATTGGCATTATATATATTCAGTTACTTGCATGAGCCTTGGTTGGCCATAATTTCATATTCAAATAAATTAAATACTGTGTTGATTCAATATGTTATGTATTTGGGACCAACAGAGCCCCCTATTGATAGTAGAAGGATGAAATTGATTACATAAGGCTTGTTTGGACTAAATTTCCTATCATATTAAACCAAATATTCTTTCAATTGAATCTGGTGCACAGTCAAAATCTTAATTGTTATTGGATGGACGTAATTCCTTACATATGGTTCAATTAGTCCTGATTTCATATCAGATTGAATCAAACACTCAATTATTTGAATAAGGTGTGAAATTAGGGCCCTAATTAAAATTATGTTGACACAATTCTTTGAGAAAGCCTTAATTGGCCCTAATTATGTATTATCTAGAACCAAATACTTGATTGGTTCAATATGGTATGCAATCAGGGCCAAGTAAGCCCCAATTTCTATTATATATGAATGTAATTCCTTGCACATGGTTCCTTTGGACCAAATTGCATATCAAATTAAAAAAATTCTTATTTTTTTTAATATGGTGAGCAATTGGATCCACAATTGATATCATATGGATGAAATTACCTACATTAAAGCTCGGTATGCCCCTGAGATCAATTCGGCCCCAATTAACATCCTTTATATATAGTAAGAATTAGGTTTATAGGGATGAACTTGCTTAAAATTTCATCACTCATTACCACAATTGAATTCATAGGCTCAATTTGTGATGATGTAGGGGATAATTGATCCTAAATTCACATTCTTTAGTCATAGATCTAGGTTCAAGAAGCTCAAATTTTCCCAATCACCATCATGATTATACCTTATATACCCTAAAACCTATATCCTAAGCCCTAATCCCTAAAGTTCCTAATCCTTGAACTTTAAACCATATTTATGTAAACTCTTTAAACCTTGAACCAATCATTTTATCCCAAATTATAGACTCAGAAATAATTTCATATGGCTCATTTTAGCCTAAATCACATGACTAATTGCCCCATTTGACTAATTCACTCAATCTATCTGATGACATCCATGGTATAATGACAACCCAAAAACACATTATATAGTCACAAATGGGTCCAAGTGATTCAAATTGTCCTCAATTATCTTTTCAATTGACCTTGTGTACCTTAAACCATATAGACATTAAAACCTAAGCCATAAACCATAAACCCTAAACACTATACCCTAAATTGTAAACCATAAAACTTTCCCTATTTACTAATTTCAATTTAGTCCCAATTAACATCCTTTGTACTAAGAATTAGGTTTGAACATGGCATAAAGTGATTAGACATTAATATATAGGTCATTAAACCTAAACCCTATGCCCTAATCTCTAATCCCTAAAACATAAATTTTAATCCCTATACTCTAATTCCCACTACATGTCTTAAACATACATGTCTTACGATATAACTAATTTTATCATGAGATGTCATAAAATGCACTTTTTAAACCTATGGCTAAAACTTAGCCTTTGAAGTACCAATCTAGCTATGCATCTAAAATAAATTAGGGTTATTTCAATCCCCTTCAACCTAATTAACCAAAGAGGAGGAGCTAGTTGATTCTTTTAATTGAGGTGGCATTTGAGGCCAATTTGAACCCCTTAAATAGCAAGATATGATTTGGGGCAAAATCAAAATATTGATCTTCTATCATGAATTGATCTAATTAGTAAATTTATGTAATTCCTTGTATGATCTAGGCAAAATTGAGCCCCTAAACCAAGTTTATGTCTCAATCAATTGTATAACATGTATGCAACATGTACATGGCATAATTGACCCTACTTTTATTATAAATGCAAACATGAAGGTAATCAAGTCATAAATAGGTGAATAAGCAGCTCAAATGTTCTTCAATTACCTTAGTGATTAGACCCTATATCTGATATATTAAACACTAAACCCTATACCATTTAACTTTAACCCAAAACCCTATACCATTTACATTAAACCCTAATCCATAATCCCTAAACCCCAAACCCTATAATAATTAGGTTTATAGGGATGAACTTGGTCAATATTACATCACTCATTAAACCATAACTGACTTAATTGGCTCAATCTATGATGATGTGGGGGATAAATGAGCTCAAATATACCCCAATCACCATCACAATTATACCTTATATACCCTAAAACCTATACCTTAATCCCTAAATTTCCTAATACTTAAACTCTAAATCATAAATTTAAACTTTGCAAACCTTGAACCAATCATTATAGCCTAAATTGACATCATTTAGACTAAGAATTAAGTTCATAGGGATCAATTTGGCCTAAATCACATTAATAACTACCCCATTTGACTAATTTACTCAATTTGCATGATGACATCCAAGGTATAATGACAACCCAAAAACACATTCTATAGTCACAAATAGGTCCAAATGATTCAAACTATCCTTAATTATCTTTGTGATTGACCCTATGTACCCTAAACCATATATACATTAAAACCTAAGCCATAAACCATAAACCTAAAACACTATGTAACCTAAATTATAAACCATAAGGCTTCCCTATTTACCAATCTATTTAGTCCCAATTAACATCCTTTGTAGTAAGAATTAGGTTCACATAGCATAGAAAGATTAGACAAATTATATATATGTCCTTAAACCTAAATCCCATGCCCTAATCCCTAATCCATAAACCATAAATTATAATCCCTATGCCATAATGGCCACTACATATTGCAAACATACATGCCTTATGATATAATTGGTTTAGTCATGAGATGTCATAAAAAGCATTTTTTAAACTTATGGCCAAAACTTAGCCTTTAGAGTACCAATCTAGCTATGCATCTAAAGTAAATTGGGGCTATTTTGAGCCCCTTCAACCTAATTACATGACTATAAAATGTGATTTTGGGGTTGATCAGCTCCAATTTCCCCTAATTTCCATCATGATTGTACCTTATATACCCTAAAACCTACACCCCAAGCCCTAATACTTAAAGTTCATAATCCCTAATATTTAAACCATAAATATAAACTCTTTAAACATTGAACCAATCATTTTATCCCAAATTAACATCATTTAGACTAAGAATTATCTTTGTGATTAACCCTATATACCCTAAACCTAATCCCTAAACACTATACCCTAAATTATAAACCAAAAACTTTCCCTATTTACCAATCAATTTAGTCCCAATTAACATCTTTTGTAGTAAAAATTAGGTTCACACATGACATATAGTGATTAGACCTTATATACACCCTTAAACCCAAACCCTACATGCCCTAATCCATAATATCTATACCCTAAAACATAAATTTTAATCCCTAATCCCTAAAACATAAATTATAATCCCTAATCCTTAATCCATAAACTCTATGCACTAATGCCTTAATGTTATTTAATAATTAGATCATGTTATTCTGAATATAAGCAAAACTTGATTCTCATTTCCAATGACTAACCCTAAATCTTATATTTATAATAATTTAATCACCTTATTACATAACGCGATCACATTTTTTTAATATAAGCTTCTCAATGTGTTGGATGGGGCATAACCTTATACAACACATAACACAATCATGTTATGTAATAAACTGATATTGTTATATAATGTGATCATGTTATTATTATTTTAGACTAAGATCACTTATCAATGACTATTTTTAACCCAAATTTAGAATTATATCCCCACAAACATTCTCTATAAGATTTTTAGTACTTGTGTACTTGACCCCACCTTTGAAAAGTTGTCAATTATCCCTTCTAATGGGTGATGAATCACATTCAAAGAGGAAGAAGAATATGTTTAAGAATAAAATAATAGAGGCATTATAATATTTGAGAGATAAACAAAAGGTATGAATACAAAAACTTCATGGTAGATGTTGAAGGCCTAAGATGCACCCTAGCTAAGAAGGGGAATGTTCAGGCCCTCTTGCTCAAACTAGTCCAACATGGGAATGACCCTAGGTTGTGGGTCACCTAAACTTAGGTTAGAAATCTAAGGTTTTTAATGTGTCTAGATCCTTAGATTATTTTTATAGTTCTCACCTAAGACCTAAATAGATTGGGATGAAAAGAGAGAAGGATTTGCATAAATGAAAACCTACTCTAAGTGTGGTGATGCAACATGAATTCATTACATCCACTCATAGGCTTGAACTCTTGGCACACTAATGGAATACAAATAGACTTAACATAGTGCCTAAAATAGTTTCAAAGAAAAAATTCTTCACATATAGATTAGTTTGATTGACTTAGGTTGGAAGGCAATAATGGTAAGGCTTGATTGAAGGCACTTACAGTCAGTAGTCCACTCTATACCTAGGACATCAAAATTATGGCACACTAGATGACCTACAAAGAAATTATTTTATCACTTAGGTTGAACTTGGACCTACAAAGGGAAGATTAAACCACTTTTTCATATCAAACAAATACAAAACACTAAGAACATATTGGTAAACAACTATAAATGTCTTTCTCATTGATCCAAGAGGTGTATGAGGACAAATTTTGGTAGAGTCTAGTCATACCAGCCCTGAGGGATCCTTTACCAGGCTTATAATCTTGTATTTATAGTATAAATGGGCCGATAGATATGGGGAGTATGCATGGGAGAGTGGAAAAGGGGTCATAATTACCAAGATCATGCAGCTTCTTTGAGATCCTTAATGCATTAATACTACTATAACATTTAGTCATGAAGTCTAAGATTTCCACTACACATAGTCATGAATGGTCACATGAATCCTCCTTGAGCTCCTATATATTAATGCCCTTTACTGTAAGGATAAAATTCTTGTATTCATGTACTTGACAAAGCCATATTTATATTTATTGTAGGTAGTTGTATGTTCCTACTAAATTATGGATGATTTAACTTTCATATTTATACCTTGGCATGTTCTTTACTACAAATATTGAACATGGATCTATTATAGATTGAAAACCAATATCCTTTATTGGTTTTCACATAGTCATGATAACAATGGAGATCTGTCAGGCTTCATATTATTTCAATAGCTAATCTCTGACTTTTGGTCTATATTAGGTCTAAAAGACCTATTTCAAACCTAAAAATTCATTCTAGCTCTACTTGGATCATATTTGGACTTTGGTTCTATATATTTATGTGATCAGGTGGTGAAATCCCTTTGATCTTATGTGTCTACCCATGTGGCTTTTCTTTACCCTAGTATTGCTTATTTAAAATGTATGACCATTATTAACCCAAACACATGCCCTCTCCTCATTCCTTCCATGGTTTTTATATTAGTCTATACTTATTTCACATGCTTGTACTACATGGAAACCTCTGATGTTCTTTGACCCTTTGACTTGATCACATGATCGATCATCTAATCCTAGCTCCTAAGATGTCAACACTTATCAGCCTCTCATTCATCCTCAAGGTCTTCTTATTTTTTAACCTCTAACTTACCATCAATTTTCTCTTATATGAATTGAATGTATGTCATTAGATTTGATGGACCCACTGACACTATCATATTTCCCACTCACTATTAGATCTTAGGTCTGATCGAATGTAGACCATTGATCTAGTTTTAGGGACTTTTTTGACCCATTGATTGCTCACATGTTGTAGATATTCTACCCAAGCTCCTAATATCTTTACATTTATTAGCTCTTCATTGAGACTCAAGAATATTTGAATAAAAATGGTTACTTTATGATGTTTTAACTTTATGTCCCCGTGCATGTCATCATTTTGCTAAATTATCCCTACAAGATGTCCAAATGATAGTCTATTTTATTTAGCTTATGTTAGTCATTTTTTCCTTAAATAAGGGAACTATAGGGAATAAAAATAAATCTAAAACAAAGACCATCAATATTTTTAAGTGATAATGGTTGACATTTTTCTTTTGATGCCAATATGTCAACATTTATAGTGACTCTGATGACTTGACTAGCCTAATGGTCATGGAACCTAGACACTTTCATGACAAGGTGACTCAAAAAATAAACATGAGATAATGACTCTCTAGACTAATTTTTACTCTTGACACCTTAGATACTTGCATCAAAAGCAAGACACACACAAATAAATAAAGAAAAAAAACCTAACACTAAGAACACACCTAACAACTAAGGACAAACAAGGGAAATAATTCAAACAATAAGTCACCTCCTACAAACTTATGTGAAACATTTATTTGGACAAACAAACTAAATACTACAAAACTACCCTAACTTTAACTTCATTCCCCAAATATCAAATGATAATGTTCTCTGATCATTATGGTAATTTGACGTGGAGTTACCACATCATGATTTGTGTGTAATTGGACTTTGACCAATGTGTGACAACCTCTATCTACAACTAGCACTCTCTTAGTCACTTATAAAAGTGGATTGACCATCTAGGTTCATCCCTATGTGTATGGGTTGAGTATGAGGGTCAATAATCCAATCAAACTCCTCCAAAATATTTTTATCTTGCATCACTAACCTTATCTCTTCTTTAGTTAGGAGCTAAAATTGATTCTGATCTTTGGGTTCAAGATGATTAGCTATCAAAACATTCTTGACAAGCTCCTTCTTTTCAAGCTTTGAATGGTACAAAGGTGAGATATCTAAATTAAAGTATAAGTATTCTAAGTCCTCCCAAAATGATAACTCACCTTTGTCAATGACCAAAAAATGAGGCTCATTTGAACTTCTGTCATCTATCTGCAATTCATCAGGTTGATTACTCACCTCCTTCACTTTGGTAGGATCATCATAAGGTTCTTTATCAGCTAAAGTTTGCTCATTCACTTCATCAATAGAGAGAGGTAGTTCCTCAATCCAATGAAGGTCTAACTCATCTTGCCTCTACACTCCTTAATTTATATTACTTTCCTCATTTGAAGCATTAGCCTATTGCTCAACTATATCACTCAAATCGGCCTTGCCAAGCTATTCCATTTTATTTAAGAAAACCAAACATAAGTGTTGCCACTAATCTTCCAATGGATTCTTGAATTCAATATCAATAGAATAATCATGAATGTTACCATATAATTGATCTCCTAAGAAAATATCATCTTGTGTTTAATTTTCCTTAGCTCCATCATTATGACATTGTAGTTGCCCTTTATCATCCAAGCTCTGCTCATGCTTACCTTTGATCTAATAGATTACACAGGGGTCCCAATTTGAATCTCTTCTTCATAGACACTAGAAGTGTCCTTTCTAAGGTGCTCTTGACACTCATCTACAATTGTATCACTATATATCTCTTAAATAACTACCCCCTCCTTTACCAACTTTGATAGTTTACCCAACATGTTTGAATGATCCAATTCTAATTTTGGTGCACTTGATTTTTTTCCAAGAGGGGAGAGGGTGGGTGGGTAGTAGATATCATTAGGCTAATTTATACCTATAAGGGTATCCTTCCAATTAGGTATCTTGAATGGATTCTTAAGAGGCTCCTAGGATTGAGGAGGGATGTGAAGAGGGGTAATATGTACTTGAGTAATAGCAGATGAAGGACAAATAATAGATTTTACACCTACTTTTCCTTCCTTATCCTCATTTTCAAGAGTGGGAATGATGAAATTATGATCCATAGCCCATGAAGGCTTCCATGTGGGTATTTTTTTAGGCTCTTTGGTAGGTATAGGATCTTGAACACAAATGGATTACCTTAAGGAAGGAAGGTGAAGGTAGTTTGCCTTTGGGGTGGTTGGAGGAGGTAGTAGAATGTGGAACTTAGAGAGTGACTCAAAATTTATTTTCACCTCCACACCATGTTCAATTTTACACATTATATGAGATAAATCTTTGAACAAGCACCCCCCAACCTTAGTTATAAAGTCATTACCCAAAAATAAGGCAAAATGAGGCAACAATATACTATAATAAGGTCTTGCACAACTGAAAGTTTTGGGTAGGCATGGAAAGTGAGTTAAAGATTTCTAAAAATGCCAAATAATTTCATGGGAGACCCATTCCATTTCAAATCAAAGTTATAAATAGGTTTATACCTCAAATTCAAAGTGTCTACCACCGGGTTAGGAACAATTGAAAGATTTGCCTTTTCATTAAGTAAATAATTATGGACCAAGAAATATCTTATGACTATGGAGATAAGGAAATGAGATAGGGTGACTAATTTAGTTGAATTTGGTTGGTTTGAAGGAGTATTTTGGTGAGGAATAATAGCTTGGCATTCAACCCTTTTCTACTATCTAAGACTCTCTTGTAACTTGTCCCTTTTTTTCTTAATCTCTCAATCTCTAAGTGTAGATAATTAGTGTTTGGTGTGGGTGGATTGCAAGGGGTAGCAGGTTGATAATAGGATTGATTATGAGGATGAGGAGGTTACCGTGGAGGCGGAGGAGGCTCAAATTATGGTGGATGATCTTGGTAGTGTGTAGGATATGGATCAGTGTATGGGTCATATGGGCTATGGTAAGGTGGATATGGGGGTGGGGGGTAGAAAACTACCTCATAAGATGCCATTACTCCTTATGCAATATGTGAATCAAATAAAAACCATGACTGAAAACCTTCTTACCTTTAAAACCATGAAACCAATGGTATCTTCAAACTTGAGATTGATTGTAAACATTCCAAAAATGTTTAACTTTACCCAAGATGATTGTAGATGATGTTGTTGATGTCTTTAGCTTCCAAATGTCCTCTAATATATTTTAGAACATGATTTTGGGCACTTTAAATCCATCCCACTAAGTGTGCTAGAATTTTTAGAGACTTAGGTTGCACCCTAGCTGATAAGGGGAGTGTTCAGGCCCTCTTGCTCAAACCTATTCCATAATGTGAATGACCCTATGTTGTGGGTCACCTAAACTTGGGTTAGACCTCTGGGTTTTTTAATGAGGATAGCTCCTCAAATTGTTTGTTATAGTGCTCATTTAAGACCTAAATAGACTGGGATGAAAAGAGAGGACTTGTATGAATGAAGACCTACTCTAAGTATGGTGATGTACCATGAATTCATTACATCCACTCATAGGATTAAAATCTTTACACACTAATGGACTATGAATAGACTTAACACAGTGCCTACAATGGTTTCTAAGTAAAAGTGCTTCACATAGAGGTTAGTTTAATTGACATAGGCTGGAGGACAATGATGGTGAGCCCTGATTGAAGGCACTTATAGTCAACAGTCCACTCTATACTTGGGACATCATCATTATGACACATTAGATGACCTACAAGGAAAGCTCATTTTCACTTAGGTTAAACTTAGACCTGTAAAGGGAATACTAAACCATGTTTTCATATCAAACAAATACAAAACACTAAGCATAGATTGGTAAACAACTACAAATGTCTTTCTCATTGATCTAAGAGGTACATGAGTAAAAATTTTGGTAGAGTCTAGTCATACCAGCCCTAAAGGATCCTTTACTAGGCTTAGAATCCTATATTGATAGAAAAAATTGGGTGATAAATATGGGGAACATATATGGGAGAGTTTGAAAGGGGTCATAATGACCAAGATCATACAACTTCCTCAAGCTCCTTAATGCATTAATTCCACTGTAACTATTTGGTCATGAAGTCTAATATTTCCACTACATGTAGTCATAAATGGCAACCTGAATCCTCCTCTAGCTCCTTTGCATTAATGACCTTTATTTTAAGGATAAAATCCCTATATTCATGGACTTGATATATCTATATCTATATCTATTATAGGTGGTTATGTGTTCTTGTTGAATTTTGGATGATTTGACTATCATATTTGTACCTTGGAATGCTCTTTACTACAAATCTTGAATATGGATCTACTATAGATTGAAAACCAAACTCCTTTATTGGTTTTCACATAGTCATGATAACAATCGATATCTATCAGGCTGTGTATTATTTTAATAGCTAATCACCAACCTTTGATCTATATTAGGTCTAAAAGACCTATTTCAAACCTAAAAATTCATTCTAGATCTACCTAGAATTTGGACTTTGGTTCTATGTATTTATGTCCTCATGTGGCAAAATCCCTTTGATCTTATGTGTCTTCCCATGTGGATTTTCCTTACCCTATTATTGGTTGTTTAAAATGTATGACCATTATTGACTTAGACACATGCCATCTCCTCATTCCTTTCATGGCTTTACTATGAATTTGTACTTGATTCATGTGCTTTTGCCATGGCAACCTCTCATGTTCTTTAACCCTTTAACTCTACTCACACCATTGATCATTTGATCTTAGCTCCTGAGATGTTGACACTTGTCAGCCTCATATTCATCCTTAGGGTCTTCTAACTTGTTGACCTATCACTTTTTGTCGATCTTCTCCCATATAAATGAATGCACATCATTAGATTTGATGAACCCACTAACATTGTCAAATTACTTGCTTATCATTGGATCTTAGGTCTGATCAAATGTAGACTATTGATCTAGTTTTAGGGACCTTTTTGACCCATTGATTTCTCATGTGCCATAGATATTCTACTCAAGTTCTTAATATCTTGACATCTATCAGTGCCTTGTTGAGAATAAGGAATATTTGAATCAAAATGGTTACTTTATGATGTTTGAACTTTATGTCCCCACGTATGTCATCATTTCACTAAATTATCCATATAAGACATTCAAATGATGGTCCAATTTATTTAGCTTACGTTAATCATTTTTTCCTTAAATAAGGGTACTATGGGGCATCAAAATCAAGATAAAACAAAGACCATCAATATTTTTAAGTGATAAGTGTTGACATTTGTCTTGTGAGACCAAGATTTCAATAGTATATAAGGTACAAACCCTAATCCTGATGAACCAAATACCATGGATAATGAGCCAATTGACAAAAATGAATTAAAAATGATGAAATTAACCATAGTCAATTGAATAATGTTGAAATTAACCATAATGAAATGAATAATAATTAATTAATTAATGTTGGAATTTCACATTCAAAGTTTTAAGTTTTTGATTTTGTTGATGATGAGTCTATGTATGATGCTTCACCCCCCCCAAATGAATGAAAAAAAATTGATGGAAATAAATAATGATGAAATTGACCATCAAGAAAATTTTATGGAAACATATAATGAATAAATTAACAATGAATAAAATTTCATCCCACCTCTAAATAATGAAAGTAATATTGATTTTGAAACACCCTCTGACCAAATTCCACTATTACCAACATCTCCAAGAATTGTGCATAGAAAAGATAAGTACTTAATTAAAGTTGATGAAAATATTTTAGAACCAATGCATAATAAAATGTCTAATCACCATTCAAGAATAATGGCTCAACAAATTTGGGATACTTTCTTTCATAATTATGAGTATGATAGTCAAAGATGTCAATTATCTATTTCATTGATAAAATTGATTAAGATGAGACCTATAATGTACACATTAGGACTAAGAACATATAACATGGATGATGAAAACAATGAAATTGTTGAAAACTTACATGATACATATCATACTGTAGGCTAAAAATCACACATCAAAAATTGTAATTTTTCCCAATGTATAATTACAACTTGTGCAGTAAGTGACAAAATAGGGAAAAAATGAATGGTTTCAAAAATAAGCCAAACACTTAATATAAACATAAAAATAATAATGAAAGAAATTGAAAGATGTGAAAGACTTAATGATCCTAATACCAATGATCTATGTGCATTATCTAGTATACTTCCATGAAAGGACAAGGCTATAATCGATACTCTCAAAGAGTTATTTGCTCAATTTTGGAAAGATAATACAAGATTTTTGGCCAATGCAAGAGATGTTATGAAAAGAAGAGTTATTTCTTGTAAACATAAACCACATCCAAAACATTTATTGGATATGACTCAAACACAATTTTACTCTAATTTTTTGAAAAAACATCCCAAAATTTATATTTTTTAAAGATATTTTGATATGGAAAAACCTTTTTCTATTAAAATAAATCACACACGCACCACTTGTTATAGGCAACATGTTGAATTTTCATTGCACTATGATGTTTTTTTTCATATTCATTGTAATTTGCATACTAACAACATTTTTCAAGAGTGTGGAATTGAATTGCCACCAAAATCAGCCAGAGAATATTTCCAACTATCTTTTACAAAAGACTGGATGGACAATTATTTTAAAATAAATCATGTTTAAATGAAAATTATAGCATTTGTGGTGGATTGCCAAAATTAAAAAAATGTATCCATGAGGAGATTACAAGTGCAATTGGACAAGAATTAGTTAGTTTAAGTAAATATAAATTAGTGACTTATCAATTAAAAGATGGAAAAGAATCTAAAAAGTGTGAGCTTATCACAAAAAAATACATGTTTCCAAAATTTTGGTCAAATTTAGGGAGAAAATTGTTTATGAGTATGCAAGGCACACACATAGGGCTAGATGGTTCGATGAACATTTAAAGATAAGAAAGGATACATTCCCACTTGGTATAATTGTCTTAGTAGATTTTTTTGAAAATAACACATTCAAACCCCAAATAGAAGTTCAATTTTAATATTAAAACTCATCACAAGTTACCATATTCATGCATATAGCATTCATGCATGCACCTGATAGTTCAAATAAATAATGGAAAATATTAAGGGAGTACTATTTCTATATCAGCAATGATAGATTACATTATTCAGAGTATGTGCAAGGTTGTTTTTAGAAGTTCTATGAATAGTTGAGTTAGAGGAACATTACATTTAGTCAGATAATGGCACATTGCAATTCAAAAATGCATGAATATTTTATTGGTTGAGCAAGATACACATTACCACTAGTGTAGGACACATTTGGAGTTCAACGAGGTTGGCCATGGAAAATGGGAGCATGATAGTGTTAGAGCATGTGTAAAATGAGATATTACAAGGATGGAGTTCAAATTTGAAGAGGGTGTTCATTTGACAGATGCAAAAACTATGGTTGAATGGTGTAATGAGAACATGTGTCATGGTGCTAAATGAAATTCTACTATTCTTAGACATTTATGGTTAATGGAAGAAGAACACTTAGAAAAGTATGATGATTTTATGACTCTAACAGGTTCAAGTGACTTCCACTCATTTCATATCTCAAATGCAAGTTCTTAGACTTTTCATATGAGACACTTGGCATGTTTCTATTATGCATGCATGGACTTTGTTTAGAATGAATACGAGTCACAAGATTAGGTGGATGATTGGAGTTCCAAACCTTTAATTCCAATCAACACATCAGGTTCCAACAATATTTCAACTTATAAATATGACATCATTAGATGACTTTGACCATGTATCTGATCTAGTATAGCCATGTAGAATATTTTTCAGTATGTATAATTTATTCTCATTAAATATATCTTCATATTGTAGCTAAAATGATTTTTTATGATCTATAGGGCATGTTTTTGTAGTTATTGTATATGAGGATAATAAATAAGTCATTGATTACTACTTGTGTTGGTGTGTAGAGAGAAAGAAAAAATTGACTCCCCTAGTTATAGATGGATAAAACATTGACTATCCCACTAGGTCTATGGTAGTCACTAGAACTTGTTTTTGATGATATCTTATAAAAATTCAAATCAATGGTTGCTTGAAGAGTTTGAAATGCACTGGAAGATACTACACTATTTAAATTTAATTCTTGCAATGAATATTTAATTACAAAATATCATGAGAGTCCATTAAACAAGAAACTATGGAAAGTTTGAGAGTGTGATAACATGTAATTTGCCTATCTAGATGTGATCAAAGTGATATATTCATAGGTGGAGGTCTCAGAGGTAGAAATGCCAATTGGAGCTCAAGAAGCTACTTGTTCACTACCAAAAAGTTGCATTTTTAGACCCGTCACTGTAACTTGTCTAACAAATTGATCTCAAAGCTTCCACCTGAGTGCTTTAGGGTGCAATTATAGGGCTTAAAGGGGTATAGGATAAATTTTATGGTTCATGGAAATGACCTACAATTTTTTTTATGCATATTTGAGCTTAGCCTAAAAATTTGCATTTTATTACATTAGGAAGGGCATTCTTGAGGCTAGAATGGGTGGTGGACTTGTCGATTGGGCCTAATGGGAGGCCAAAAACCTAGTTATAGACATTATCCACCCCCCACAAATGTGTTGGTGGTGTCATTTTTCACTCAGGAAGAATCAAAACTAGAGTTCTACAATCATAACTTAAACTTTGACAAATTTGACAACTTAAACTAGAGACCTGGAAACTTAATGAGTAATTGACCTATTAACCTATTAACAACTTTGACAATTTTGATAACTTAAACTAGATAACTAGAAACTTAATTAGTACTTGACCTATTGACCTATTAGGTGGTGGTATAAATGTAATTAACCTATTGACCAATTAGGTGGTGGTGTAAAATTAATTGAACTATATTGACCTATTGGCTTGTTAGGTGGTGGTATAAACTTTATTGACCTATTAGGTGGTAATTTACCTATTCACATATTAGGTAGTAATTGACCTATTGACCTAAAAAGTGACTTGTTATAGATTCTCCATTCAGTGTATGTGATTACATTAGTTTTATGTTATCCTTAAAGGTATTTTAGGCCATGAATATGTTGTCATTTGTGTATGGTTGGATGTGGATGAATGATTTTAGGTGGTAACTAAGAAGTGATTGTAGGTCACAATCAAGGAAGGGAGCTTGGAGTAATTCCACTAGGTTGGTAAGTTGTGAGTCATCATGATATTAGTTTTGAATGTGTTGAACCTATACAAACCTATAGATAAATAGGTAAGACATTCATACATGGATAACTTAGCAAAAAGGTTTAACTCTTCCCATATACCCTATTTTGCCTATGACAATCCAATATGAAAGTAAATCATTGTTTCTCACAAAGGGAGTATGACTTTGGTGTAGATAATGATATATATATTGGGAATGATAATTGAGATTGAAGGTTAATTATTTTTTATAAAAAATATAATGGTAAAGTATCAACATACAGTCCTCTATAACAAAGAAACCTTACCTATATCATGTTTTGGGTTAACAGTCACATTGCAAAGGGAAGTAAGAGTGATTTCTTAATCTTGTAAAGTATGCCATTGAATCTATGGAATTATAATATGGTCCCATTAGTAAAGGAGGTTTTTAATCTCTTATAATATTCATGAGATATTTTAAATTGAACTAATACTCCATGTTTCTATCACAGGCCTGGAGGGTGCCTTGTTATGCACAATCAAGATAGAGAGGAGAGACTTTTCTTGTCTAAATGTGTATGCTAATGGATATAATGGTTTGTATGTTTGATTATAGGTGGAAATAAGGTATTTATAATTGGAAAATACCTTAATATATTCCTTGACACTCATTGATACACAAACCCTATTGTCAATATCCTAAATAGGACTTAAAAACATATGTTTTGATGGTTAGAAGAGAGAATAAAGAGAAATGAGATGTTTCACCTATTGAATAAAATGTTTGGGGTTAAAAAATACATATATGTGGAATTTTTTTCCTTTTAAACTTTGTATAACTCAAGATATTGAATTATATAGCCCCTTGACCTATGTACAAGCCTAACTAGGGTTTCAAGAGCAAAAACCCCATAAAAATAATTTTAACTCTAGAAATTAATCAAAATTCATAATATGACATGTTTTTATGTATGGAAAATGAATAAAGTGGTTTTTATATGGTTCAAGGCTATACGGTATGGATTTGGTGACTGTGGATTTAAGATAGGGCTAATTAGGCCTAATTGAAGGGTGATTTATAAAGGAAGTGTGGTCTAGGGGTGGGTTTAGGTCATGAAATTTGACACACACCTATAAGGAGATTGATGGTGGATATAAAATGTTTTAAATATCCATAAGAGTTTATATATTTCTCAAACTAATAGAAATTACACAAAAAAAGGCTATAAGCCTAAGGAGACCATTATGAGCCCTATATGTGTAATTGAATGTTGAAGTGTGTTTAAGCACTTGTAAGAGGTTAAGTCAGGTGTGATTTGACCATATAAGAACATATATAATATAATACTTATTCCTTGAGACCTATATCAAGTTTTGGTACTTGAAACCTAAGAGGATTGCCTAGTGAGAAGATAGTGAAAGAGTGAGAGGACGTTTGTGAATGGAATGTATGAAATGAGTTAGAGAATTAATGTGAGAAGTTTGTAAGAGGTGTAATGACACCAAGAAGTGTCTCCAAAGTGTACAAGAAGTAGGTATAAAGAGAATAAGGAAATTAATCCTAAGTTATAAGAGTGTCATTAGTCATATCCACTACACACAATGAAATAAAAACTTTAATTTAAAAAATATGGGATATCCAAGATTTATAGCATTTAAAACAATAAATTTTTTATCATAATTTGTGTAAAATATTAAATATGAGATTCGATAATAATAGTTTAAAAGATCAAAACAACACTGTACAATAACACAATGAAATAAAAATTGAATATAAATTAGATCAATTGCCATGATAGGCATACAATATAGGCACATGTGTCTAATGTCAATAATACATAGATTTCCATGATAGGCATACAAAAAATAACATCTACCAACATAGTATCTAATATTGGTTGAATGTCATATGCATATACACAATGCCAAAAATGTATAAATTTCCATATAGGCATACAAAAAAGTACATCTCATGTACATAAGATATCATATTCATCAACTACCCTCCCTCTCTTTGCCTTCCTTGTAGAAGACTCTCTCTAGGATACCCTGCTAGTAGATGGAGACCCCTCTAATTCCTTGGATTTCTCCAAATCTGACAGCGGGTCCTATGCTCATAGCTAGCTTACATCTGAGCCTATTCAAATACAAGATTTATTATGAAATTAACATAAAATACATTCAAACAATTGTTAAGAAATTACTTTTAAACTACAATAAAAATTCATTTAAACATGCACTTAGTACAAGCTCGTGATCCTACTCAATTTTTTTTTCATGCTCAAACAAGTTAATGACAAGCTCAGATATCTGAATAAGTGTCTCAAATATGGCAAGAACATGAGAATTTTCCCTAATCATCTTCTTATTGGGACTATCAGATGTCATAAGACAAAATTGCATACATAATACATTTACATGAGTTATATAAATGCCCCAAGTACATGTACTAAATTTATTAAAACAAGTCTATTTTTAAAATTTAAAATTACAAGAACTAATATATACCTCTATCAGTGCTTATGCAAATGACATTGTAGTAGTAATACCTATGTCTGTCTCAGCTCATAGAGAGGGAGGAGTGTCTACTCCATCCATCAATTATTCATGTAAACAATGTCTCACTTACTTTTATATAAATCATCAAATCTTATATATGGAAACCATGCATATCATTAAAAGACTATGTAAACTAAGAATCATGGAAGTGTAACTGCCATATAATGTGCAAACCATGAAAAGACACTGTAAACCAAGAATCATGGAAGTACATAACTACCATACAACGTGCATATCATTAAAAGACAATGTAGAATAAGAATAGTATCACTTCTACAAGGCAAAGTTAGGGAGAAAAAAAGAATAAGCGACATATCAAGAACTCTATCCTTACTTTTAAACCTTCTTTGGATAGAGTAAAATACCATTATATATTTACTAGGGAAAGGTTGAGCTACACATATATGGCCATCATCCTTATATTATATGTGTGATATCAATCATATGTATCTCTATATATAATACATGGATTGATATCACATTCATTTATAATAGATGGAAGATAAATGATTTATGGGAAAACACCCAACCAATAGAAAGGAACATGAGCCATGATGAATCTACCTCTTGATGAAGGTGTGTGTAAATAACATTATACTAATAGGTCAAGGAAGGGAGGTCCTTATCCAATATATCAAGTTTTAGCCATCTAAATATATATTGTCTTGTTTTGGCTCAAGAGAACAAAATTGGAAAATAGTTTGGATGTTGAATTGGAAGAAACTATAAGGTGTAATTATTGATGAGCTAGTACATATTTTATTACCAACACAAATGGTGTATCTCCCCCAAAACTTGTCTATTTTATTCTCTTTTAGTACAATTGGAAGGTGTATCAAATAGATTTGAAGAGAGTGTCCTTGAATTGGGATTTAGGTGAGGAATTTTACATAGTATAGCTAAAAGGATACATGGTCCCAAAGAGTGACCATTAGGTTTGTGGGTTTGTCAAGTCATTATAGGAATTTAGGTATACTCCACAAACCCATTACAAAAAAATAGATCAGCACCTCTAAGATTATGGAATTATAAGAAGTCTTTATGATCTGAATTTACATGTTAAAAGTGACAATGATAGCATAGTGATACTCATTGTCTATGTTGATGATATTTCCATCATAGGTAGCATGACCACTACACTTCAGCAATCAAAAACTAAATTATGTTCTAATATTGACATGAGTAATTTAGGCCTCCTACATTATTATTTAGGCATAGAGTTTTGTAAATTTTAACATACTATATGTACAATAGATAAAAATATGCCAAAGCACTTCTAGAAAATTTCATGATGACAAAGAACGATCCATAAACTAAAGCCATGGATGTTTATTATCTATAGGCAACATTGAAAGTGGATTGGTGTGGGATATTTATTGCAAATTCCTACCATATATATATATATATATATATATATATATATATATATATATATATATATATATATATATATCTTATACACATGTCAGGTGCCCAAATATAGATGGAAAAGAGAGAAAAAGGATTGTTTGTGTTTACCCATATGAAAGATGAGGAAGTAAATGCTACATGTGTAGTCATGTCAAGTTTGTGTCCTTATGGTTTTAGATGAAATATGGTCATAGGAATTTTAGTTTTCATTATTAGGAAAGTCTTTGGGAAAGAGGTATATGAAAGAGACTCTCATTTAATAGGATATTATCACTTCCAAGATAACTTCCACTATGAAAATGGGTGCATATTCATAAGGAAGCTTCAAATATTTTGTGGCAAAATGTGCTTCACGTTTTCTTCATAAATAATGTCCTCTCCCTTGAAGCATGTAATATATTTATTGTAAAATAGTGTATTGACCTCAGATAATAGAAAGAGAAAATGTATCATATGGGAAATGGATAGAAGATATGAATATAATGTCTACATCCTTAATCAATGACCCTCTAAGAGCATTGTAGGATGTTACTCCCAAGGAAGCATGATCTAACATAAGACCATTCATGACTTTATGTTTTTGGTTGTGTTATTTTTGCATTAATTCTTGAGAAGAGAAGTAAATTAGATGCAAAGAGCAAAACATATATGTTTGTTATGTTATGTATATTGTTAATGATGCACATTTATTCTCTTTTACCTTAAATTCACTTGCTATTATCACTCATTTTCAAGGGTAACATGTGGATTTATGTATAATGGTAATGTTGACATAATTCAAAATGATAATATGACTATATTGAGATTAGCAACTTCATTTTCAAGATAGTGTTACCCAAAAGGACCCCTAGATAAGTGTTCTTCATTTTATAAGTATACTCATGGCATGTGAACTACCCTTATCTAATCTTGAATGAGATTATTCATGGAACCTTTATGGTGTTTTCCAAAAGAATTTATATAAATATTGTTGATCCCATTCTCATAGCTTACAACTATTGTAAAGAATAGAGTAAGGATAAAGAGAGAGAACATGAAAATAGATTATAAAAATAGAAAAAGATAAATTTAACTTAAACTTACAAGGAAAATATACATAGACTAAATGTACATAGAGCATAAGATTAATTCAAATTTTCACCTTTGTATAGGTAATGGTGTCATCCTAACAAAGACAAATGCAGTAGTGGATGACCCAGAAGCTAGATCTAAATATGTAAACAATAGCTATGATAAATCAAATGCTATAAATTTAAAATGTGATGATGAAGGAACCATTACTTCCTGTGACATAAAAAATGGCATATATATTATATTCAATTTTTATGTAAATTAACTGTTAAATAAATTAAATTTGCAAATATAACTTAAATTTAAAATGATATTTATATAAAATATCCCTGCATCTGTGTAGTAAATTAAAATCTACACACCAAATATCCATGTCAAAAACTCATCACTCATAAGAATATGATTTAATCCATCTAAGCCATCAATGCCATCATAATTATAAGGTCTTATACACATATCTCCACATGAACTACAAGGGTGGGGCTGGGGTCGATTAAGTGGCATATCTATAGCATCACTATATGAAAGCCTACTCGTATGTTGAATAAATCTGTCAATGAGTGAATTAAGAGCATGGATAATGTCAATTTCCATGACGTACTATATTACTGAGGGGATCTCAAGCTCAAGAGGCTTTTAGATATGGATTTGTGTAGGTTGGTTAGGCACATGACATGCACCTATTCAATCTTATGTAAATCCTTTTCCTCCACTTGAAACTCACTAAAATAAAAATAATTAGGAATCTCATTGAGGATATACTCACAGTATAGTTTCCTCAAAAAATATAATGGGACCTCAT